>JANHGN010012269.1:0-42378 GCA_024605025.1 Megaceryle maxima | reverse complement strand
CCCCCACCTCCCCAGTTTAGGTTAAGCCTCTTAACGCCCGCGACCTGCTTACCCTCCCCGGGCTCCTAATGGCATTAAGTCCTCGTCCCGCGCCGTGACTCACCGGCACAGGTCGCTGCCGGTGATTTATTAACGGGGTCAAGGCACCGCGAGGCCCGTCACCGCTTCCACGGCAGCCGAGTCAGCCCGTGGGAGCGAGGGGTACAGCGTATGGCATCCCCCACCCCCGCGGCCAGGGGGGGTTTGGGGAGAGTCCCGGGGGTGTTGGAAAATAGCGACTGAAAATAAGTGTTTGGGGGGAGTGGCACCACTTTGGCCTTGGCTGGTGGGTTTCGGAGGCACCCAGTTCCCAGCCCGACTCCCCCCCACACGTGTAAACACCCCACCCCCACAGGCGGGACAAGCAGCCGTGCCCCGGGGGTGGGCTGGGACGCGCCGCAGCAGATGCGGGATGTTCCTGCCCGTCCCACGGAGCCACCGCCTCGGGGGACGCGGCCGCTGCTCCGCGACCTGCCGGCCCCAGGGGATATTGTGCCTTTTATCCCGAGGAATGTCCGTCCCGCGTGGGCTCTGTCAGCGAGGGGGTGGCCGAGCGAGCAGCCGAGGTTACGAGCCGGCAGCAGAATACGCTCCAACGCTCAACCCCACCCCTAAACTTTCCAAACTTGTCCCTCACCAACCTGCCCACGAGTATCCCATGGGGCGGGGACGAGCGAGAGGGGCCACCAGAGACCCCCGTAGAGAGGAGGGAGAGCCCCACAAACTCCCCTGCGAGGGACAGGAGGGTCCGCAGCAGAAGCCCCGCGGGAAGGGAAGCAGCCGAGCCCGCTTTGTTCGTGGGGCCGGGACCGGGGCTCGTTTGGAGCCGCAACAAAGGCTCTGCCCGGCTGGGAAGCTCCCGACACGCACATGTGTGGACACGCGTGGCCTTCCCACGGGTTGCAGCAAGATTGGAAAGTGGCTGGGCCGGGGACAGCTCCGCACCTCCGTCCCTTACCAGAATCGCTTTGGCCCTCGGATCCCGAGGATGCGGGGATCTTGCTCTCGGCCAGCGGGCAAAGGAAGACGGCAGCGGGATCCACGCACTCGCTCACCGAGCTGCTGAACCCAAAATCCTGCGCGAAGGAGGGTTTGTGCGGGGTAGCCCTCTGCGTGCCCGTGGAAAGTTTTTCTGTCATCGCCTTCTCCAGCCGCTCCCGGGCTGAAAACCCGCTCCACATGCAATCCTTGAGGATGAAAGCGCTGAGGTTCCCGAAGATCTCCCCCGTCCCTATGAGATACTCCGGCTCTTCCCCGGCCAGGCAGTAGCGGGAGAACCAGCCCGAGCGCTCCTCCGCCCCGGGGGGCCCCAGGGGGGACAGGGGTGGCGTGGGCACCAGCTCGAACTTCTTCCAGATGTCCTCGCTGGGTGCCGTGGAGCGGTGGAAATCCTCTTGGGAGTCGTGGTCGTAGAAGTAGTGTTGGTACGAGTCAAACTCCATCTCTGCATGGAGCGGGGAGCGGCAGAGCCTGGAGGCAGCAAAGGCAGGGCAGGGGGCCAGAAGGAAAAGGGGAAACAACCCCCACAGGATCCACAGCCCCTCTTAAGAAAGGGGCACCCCCAGCCCCATGGATGAAGGCGGGGGAGCCCCCGGTGCGCCC
Organism: Megaceryle maxima; assembly: GCA_024605025.1. Classification (NCBI taxonomy): domain Eukaryota; kingdom Metazoa; phylum Chordata; class Aves; order Coraciiformes; family Cerylidae; genus Megaceryle; species Megaceryle maxima. Next base: position 40,737 of record JANHGN010012269.1, on the reverse strand, counting down.
ACGTCGCCCGGCGCTACGGGTCGCGGCGGCACCAGCCACCGAGCCGGGACCGGGTGCATTGTTCCCCCCCCGCTCTTATAGCCTGTCTGCGGCGTCCGGCCCCGCCCGCCCGCCAATCGCCGCGATGAGATTTGCATAGAGGGCGGGACACTGCCCTATTCCCCGCCCACGAGGGGGCACGGTGTGAGGGATGCCGCGGCATGCCCCCCTCGGTTCCCCGGTCCTGCTAACGGGGACGCTAACAGGGCTATTAGCCAGGGGCCACCCCATGCGCTGGGCTGGGGGACCATCGCTGTCCCCCAGATACTGTCCTCAGCTCCTCAGAAAGGTCGGATCCTCCTCTGAAAGAGCTAAGGAGGGACTCCTGAAGGAAAATTTTGGCTGAGGACACCCAGGCCAAGTGCAGCTGTGCCACCAGCCTGGGGACATTCATCTGAGTGCGATGGCAAACTGGAGAAGCGGGGACATGTCACAGCGAGGCATCGCCCACTGACAGAGACCACCCCTGCGTGCCCTTTCCCATCCACCTCACCCTGCCCGGGCATCCACTGACTTCCAAGCCTACACGGGGCCAAAGCCCCCACGCTGATGCGTGGCTGGTCCCTGCAGACACAGGCAGGAGAGCGGCTCCAGACCCGGGCAGCAGTGGGGTCAATCAAGTTTATGTCCTGCCCAGGATGTTCCCAAGGAGATGACCCTGCAGCCACCCTCGCAGGCCCAGCTGAGAGCTTTGCCCCTCTGAAACCACCAGCTAGAGGGGCCAGGAGCTGCCAACAAAGTAACAGGTCAGAAGGAAGCCAGGGATGGACTGGGGTACAACAGAGTCGTTCTCACACATGCAGCTCCCACCACCAGCACTTTGCACCATTGCTACTGCCCAAACTCAGCTTGGCCTGTATGGTACTCGGTGTATCCCCATCTCCAGAGAGACACGTTGTGTCTTCCGGAGCCTGGGTGAGTGCAGCTGCATCTCCACTCCCTAGACCCTTATAGGAAAGGCAATAAACATGAAAACACAGTGAAGCTTTCACCTTGTGCACTGATGACCATGGCATTGTTACACACACACGTGCTGCCCAAAAGTTCACCCAGGACTAGCGTGTGCTAACCCTCTTTTTGCCACCCAGTGTGGTTGGAGCAACCAGATTTGCCCCAGCTGGCAGTGCTCGGAGCTGGGGGGCTGGGGGCTGCATCCCTGGGCTGCAGCACTCGCCCTGCAAGGGAGAAATCAGTCCCAGTCCAGCAACTATCACAGCCCAGTACAGCCCAGTGCAGTTCAGCCCAGCACAATCCCAGCTCTTCCCAGAACAGCCCAGTATGATCCTGCATGGACTAGCACAGCCCAGTACAGCTCAGCAAAGCACAGCACAGTGTATCCCACCATGGACCAGCATGGACTAGCCCAACCCAGCCCAGCCTCACACGAACCAGCACATCCCAACGCTGCCCGGGGCCGTCCTGCACAGCCCCCCCGGTTCCCTCGGACCCCTCCGGTCCCGGTCCCGGTCTCCGGCCGCAGCCACCAGCGAGCGCGCGGCGCCACCTGCTGGGGATCGGGCAGGGCCCGGGAACCACCGGCCGTGGGACGGCGGGGACTGGGAGGAGGGGGGACACCCCACCGGTCACCTCTGTCCGCTCAGTGCCGAGGAGGGACAGAGGTGCCCGCTGCGCACAGCTCCGTGCCTCAGTTTCCCGGTTACCGAAACGTCGGAGAGCACGAAGGAGGCGGAGGAGCAGGGCCGGGAGCGGACGGACACTGGTCTGGTGGCTGTCCCCAGGGTCCCCAAGAATTTGGGGTGCCCCAGGGCTGCTCCAGCCCTTCCCTTGCTGGCACGGGGTACAGCCGAGCTTGCAAAGCTTTGTCAGGCCCGCGTGTCTGGGTCAGCACAGCAGGGGGGGCTCTGGGCACAGGTCTATGATTTCCCAGGCACGAGGGTGCTGTGGTGTCCCTGCAATGGCCGCGGCACATTACGTGCCTTCCAGGTCCTTCCAGAGCAGCTTTGAGCACCCCGATCCCACCCACATGTCCTTGGGAGCCACACAGTCCCAAGGAACCCAGGGTTGGTGATCCCGTTGTGCTCCGGTCCCCGGCCAGGTTGGCAACCTTGGTCATGTCCCCAGGGTGTCCCCAGCGGGACTCCTCCCACCCCAGCCCTTCACCCTCCCTGGGAAGCACAGGGGTGAAGTCCTCTCTTTAGGAAAATAAATAGTCCCATCAACATTAAGCTGAAGGGGTTGCAGAAGTTTGTCCTGCTCCCAGTGCTGTTGGGGTCAGCAGGGATGGAAGGTCAGGACTGGGGACACTTCTGGCACTGCCCCAACACCAACACATCCCCAGGCACAGGAGCAAAGGCTCCTACAACCTGCAGCTCTCAGCCACGTCCCCTTCCCCCTCCCTGCTGGCCTCGGGGACCTCTCTGGCTTTTCCCAGGGTAGGGCAGGAGTTTGTCCCGGCTTCAAGGGGCTCCAGATGCTTTGAAGGTGCAAAAGCAGCTCTGGAGAGGGCTGGAGGGGCCACGCAGCCCTTTCATCCCAGCCTCTCCAGGCACTCGGCAAACAGGACCCGAGAGCCTCTCGCTGCCCACGCCGGCTGCGCAAACAGGGGTGGGTGTGTGGGTGGGTGCCCGGGAGCTGCAGCACCTCAGGTGACAGGGCTTGAGAGAGCCACCCACAGGCCTGGCCAGCACCTCACCGTGCCCTTCAGTTGTAGGGCACTGGCACAACTCCACAGACAGCACTGAGCACGTGCCCCTGGTGTTGGCACAGCTCCACGGGAGCTGCCCTGGCCTGGCTGGTGGCTGGCACGGCTCCAGCACATGATGCAAGGCAGTTCTTGGGGTGCCCTTTGGATCCCCACTGACAGCAGGGCTGGACTTTGAAGCTCCATCCCTAAAGTACTTTCCCACAGTGGGCAACCACCCCGAACACAATGGGTGTCCTGGGGGCATCCTGAGCTGGGCTCTGCCTATGGCTATCCCCAGCCTGTTGCTGCAGCAGCCTTTGAGCCATTCATCTGTCCCCATGTGCATCCCAGGTCCCCAGGGAAAGCTGTGAGCCCCTGTGCCAACACCTTCCAGTCCCACCTCATCCACCCCAGACTTGTGACTTGCTCCCCAGGGTCCCACATGGGAGAGGTGTGGGCAGCACAGGGCAGCTGCCACATGCTGCCATGCAAAGTGTCCCCTTTGTCCCCTTAAAGCTCTCAGGCAGCGACTGCAGGAGCTGTCTGGGCGCTTGCAAAATGCCTGCCCAAGTCCCTGTGGGGTACGGCAGCACCTCAAAATACTGCCCAGCCCTCTGGGGTGGAGGATGGTGCTCACAGCTCCGGGGTCACACCAGCCCCAGTTCCCCAGGGGTGCAGTCATCCACTCTGAATTGAGAAGGCAGTGAACTCCAGAGAAGAAAATGCACCATCAGCTCCAGCACTGCTGCCTCCTCATTCCCCTCAGACCCACTTTGCCCCTGGCACACTCTGCCTGATGCCAGGCGATGCCCTGAGCTCTGGAGAAACTCTATGACATCTGTCCCCAAGCTGGCCCCCCAACAGCTCTGGGACTGGCTCACTGCCTTTTGCCCCCAAGCCCACGCTCCCCAGCCTGGCTGGCCCAGCCTGGCAGGGCTGTCTGGTTTCGGGTGTGCTCACGCTTGCTCAGGTCCTGTTCTGGGCTCTGAGGGATCAGTGACAGCAGGGACGTGTGGGTGGCAGGCAGGATGGCAGAGCTATCAACTGCTGGAGAAACCCCAATCCCTATCCCCAGGGCTGAACCATGTGCCCAGGGCCAGCATTTGGGTCCTAGTCCCTGAAGAGTCACCCCCAGAGCCCGATGGTGTCCCCAGCTCAGGGATATGGAGGCTGGAATGGGGGAACCTCACTGCCAGAGGCATATCTGAGCTCTGGTCTTGCCTGTGAGACCATCACACGGAGCCGGTCCTGGTGCCAAGGGTGACCTTGTGAGCGGCCCATCCCCAAAGCCCTGTGCATCCCTCCAGTCTCCCAAACCTGGTGGGAGCTGCTGCATGGACATCCCCACAGGGATCAGCACTTGGTGGCTCATTTATTGCTGTCAGGATCCCCCAGAGCATCTGCTTGGAAGGAAGGTCTGAAATCCCCCACCAGAAATTGTGCAACACCAAATTTTGGGGAAGAAAATCCTCCTAATCCAGGGAAATCCTGGTTCTTTCTACTTCTACTTCATATGTAAGGCAGGGCTGCCCCTCTCTGCGGTCTTTCTGCACAATCTCGGGCACAAAGGGCTGCTCATTGTTCCCCTAAAGCCGACTTTGCCCAGGAGGGAGTTTCTCAGCGCTTTGCTCAAGGACAGGAATGTCAAAAGCATTGGGAGCTGAGGAGCCCTTGGGACAAAGGAGCAGAGCAGTAGTGCTGGGGCCAAACACGACAGGGAGCTAAGGACCAGGCTACCCTGACTCTGGGGAGCCTGGTCCCACCAGGGGAGTCCCCTCTGCTCATGCTCAAGAGGCCTGCTCTGTGGGGAAGGGAAACTGAGGCACAGAGCAGGGACCCCATACTGAGCCTGGAGGGTGTTGACTCAAACACGCCTCCCTGGAAGATCCCTGGTTACCTGTGCTGGGGAGCAGAGCTTTTTGGGGTACCCAAACCTGATGCAGGACTGGGCTCAGACTGGGACAGACACAAATGCACATGGATATCCACAGTGGCTGCACTGACGCTGCCCAGGGGACATGGTCATCCCCAGCAAGAAGGACCCTCTGCTTCACACCAGCATCCAGAGCCAGCAGCAAGCTGGCTGCAGCCACGTGGCACAGCCACGCACTTCTCTTGACCTCCCATCAGAGAAGGAAGCACAGACCCCGAAACTGAGACTCCTTAAACTGTTCATGCTGCTCACTGCAGGGTCATGGTGCTTGTCCCAGTCACCCGAGCTCCGAAGCTCAGGGAGAGCAGAGCCCGTCCAACTCATCACACAAGGTGCCGGCAGACAGAGGCACAGACCCATTCTCCTTTCCCCTGGGGGGCTTCCAGCTCACACTGGGGAGTTTCCCCTGCGGCTGCCCGGTGTCAGATGTACCCAAGCCAGCACTGGTCAGACGCAGGACTGTGACGTATGGCAGCGCCGGGGGAACCCGCTGCACGCGTTGTATGAGGGGCCGGAAACTGTGAGTCAACGGTGACAGCAGCTCAGAGCTCCCGAAACTGGGAAGTACCCAGAGCTGCTGTGTCACTGCCTCATGCTAGGGACTACCCACCCACCCACTCATCCCCAGCACTCGCTCAGACTCTGCTGCATCCCAGGTCCCTGCTTGGTGCCAGCTGCCCGTTGTCCCTGCCTGTCCCTGTCCCCATGTACAGGCATCTCCAGATGGCAATCAGGTGATGGCTCTGGGTGCCACGCTGGCCCCGCTGGCTTGGCCCAGCTGTGAAGTTCCATCTCGTGGCACACCTCAGGGTGATCTTTGAACCTTGGTGGCCTGAGTGGAGTTGGTGGCTCTCACTGGGGTGACACTGCACCAGCACGGGCATACCGGTGTCCACCAGTGGGGAAACACCACCCAGCAGAGCCAAGAGGTGCTGGGATCAATGTTGACATGGCTGTGTGGCACGGGGGACACCACAGGTGGCCCAGAGAGAGGTGCTGGGACTTGGAGCCACCATCACCTGCTGAAGCTGTTGTGCAGCAGACAGGGGCTGTGGGATCTGATTCTGGGGGGGGCTCCCGCTTCACTTTAGCCCCTTTGATGACCACACAGGGAGGGGGGTTAAAAGTGGGGCCATGCTGGTGCTGAGGGTCTTCAATCCCTGTCCCTTACCAGCTGGTGCCACCCATGGGACTTGGAGGGTGACATTGACTCTTCCAGCCCTGTCTCCTTGTAGAGGAGTTTGCTCAACCTCTGCCATCAGCGGGGGTATCTGGGGGGAGGAGGGAGGGATGCGGGAAGGGAAGGAAGGAGGGAAGGGGAGGGAAGCGGGAAGGGAAGGGATCAGGAGGATGAGGGAAGGGGGAGTGGAAGGATGGGGATGGTGCGTTGGGGGATGGGAGATTGAAGGGTGGAGGGGTGAGAGAATGGACGGGCGAGGGGATAAAGGATGGGGGACAGAAGAGAGGTGGAGGGCGGCTAGGGCCGGAGGGGTAGGAAGATCGAGAGAAGGGGCTGGGAGCTGGAAGAACGGCCGAGAGAAGAGGAGGCGGAGACCAGTGCCCCAGGAGGCGGAGGCAGGGGCGGGGAGCGAGGCCCCTCCCGGGGCGGGGCGCTGCCGGTACAAGGCGGGCGCGGCGGCGGCGCGGCCCCATTCATCGTGCACGGCATGGCCGGGGGCGGCGGCGCGGAGCTGGCCCGGCCCGGGGGGCTCCTGCCATCCGCCTGCCGCCAGCCCCGCCGCAGGGTGAGCTCCGGGACCGGGGGGTTTCGGGACGGGGTGGAACGGGTCGAGTCGCGGGGGCGGGTGTGGACGGGACTGCTCCCGGTCGCGCTAACACCGAGCCCGGTTGCAGGAGAACCGGGAGCGGCTGTCGGTGTGCAGCAAGCTGTGCTATGCCGTCGGGGGGGGCCCTTATCAGATCACGGGCTGCGCGCTCGGCTTCTTTCTCCAGATCTACCTCCTGGACGTGGCACAGGTACGGCGGGGACCGGGAGCGGGGGGGAGTGGGGGGTGGGGGGTGGCTGAAGTCTCCGGTGCCGGTTTGCCCGGCGAAAGGGTGCGCCTCGGGCTCGTCGGTGCCCCGACCCCCGCTGGAAGCAGAGTGTGTGTGTGTGGGGGGGTGTCTCGGTCACGCAGGAGTGGTAATCCTGCTGTGGGTTTCCATTTCCACGAGGCTCGCCCCACGCGTGGGGCCGCTCAGTGCCTTGGGGCTCCCCAGGCGGTAAAAGGATCCCGTGGTATCGGTCCTGCGGGATCTGGGATCCGTCCCATGAACCCGCAGCGTTCCTGCTCGGGGTGAGATGGGGAGGGAAGCCACGGGGAGAAGTGCCCGTGGGGCACCCTTGTTGTGCTGGCTGCGGGATGGGTTTTGGCGCCCACTCCGCTCTGAGGTGCGGGATCTTGGTGTGGAAAGAGCGTGGTGGGGCAATGCAGGGAGGGACTGGGTTGCTGGGACTCAAACCCCACCGAATGAGGTGCCTCAAACCCCACCGAACAAGGACAAGAGGCCAAGGGACCCATCCCCTGCTCTCACTGGGGTCGCCGCATGGTTGGGAAGGTCTTAAACTCAGGAAGGACAACTGGGGATGTGTGGGTTTGCGTGTCCTGACACAAGATCTTCTTAACAGCTGGACCCTTTCTATGCTTCCATCATCCTGTTTGTGGGGCGAGCCTGGGATGCCATCACAGACCCTATGGTGGGCTTCTTCATCAGCAAAACATCATGGACCCGCTTTGGCCGCCTGATGCCCTGGTAAGAGCCATCTGTAGCACTCCACATCCCTGCCTGATGTGTCACGGTGCTTCCAGTCAGCTTTGGTGTCTCGGGGCAGGGCAGGACGTGCTGATGCCCTCTCACCTCACCCCACTGAGATGCTGCATGCCCAAAAAGCCCAGGGTGCTGCCAACAGAGCTTTGAATCTGTCTTTGCCTGTTTCTCTGACTGCTCCTGAGCTGTTCCTGTACAAGGTGGGCCTGGCTGTCCTCTGTGTCACTGCCCCTGCAGCAGCTCCAGCCTCCCTAAGAGCTGTTCCAAATGCTGGACTTTGTTCTTGCGGAGTTTGCTGAGCCCCTGGTTAGTGGCAGGGCCACGCTGCCAGCAGAGCAGGTGGCAATGCACCCACGGGGAGGAGGGACGGGGGTGTGCGCAGTTGACGTATGGCGGTGGGGTGCCGGCTGACAGTCACGAGGGTGATCTCCTGTCAGGAAAATAGCTGTCATGGATCTGGGTGTCTGCACGTGGGTGCTTCCACCGCCCTTGGCAGCAGGGTGCTGAGCAACGGGGCACAGAATGGACTTGGAGAAGATGGGATAGGGTTTGTCAAGCCCCAGAGGGGCTCATGCCTGAGCCCAGGGCAGATTTAGGTCGTCTGTAACCACCTGCCCCTGTGTGGGATGCAGGGTGTTTCAGGGTGCTAATGCCTAAGTGTGGACACGTGCTAAAATAACTCCTGTCCCAGCTGCCTGTGGGATTGCTGAAACACAATGCAGCAAGGAGGGTGGGCTCGGGGGGGGGGTGGAATTAGAGAGACACAGTCCTTTCCCCCCACAGATTATACCCTCTGCTTCCAGGCTTTCCTAGAATAGCTCTGGGCAGTGGCAGTTGGCTGTTGTTAGAGCCAGGCTCTGCTCCGTGCGTGGCCTGAAATAGTTTCTCTGCAGCTGCACGTGTGGCAGGGTCTGGGGTCCGGAGATTAGGGCGTGCAGGCGGCGCGCAGGCAGGGCTGCGCGGGAGAGCCGCGCGCGCTCCGATGGCTGCCGCAGCTCTGCTCTCCGTAATTTTGTCGAGGCAGGGGGGTGGGGATGGAGAGGCTGCATTCCTCCCAACGGTTCCTGCTTCGTTAAAATTAGCCAGAGCTTTCAACTTGCGCTGGGCCCCTCAGCAGTGCCGGGGCAGGCGGCTGAGAGGAGCTTGCTGCTGTTGTACGTGGCTCAAAGGGCAACTCGCTGAGCCCATTTTGAATGGAGTTGAGCTGTGTTTAAACCCCAAAGTTGGGGTTCATTGGCTGCAGAACTGCTTGCTGCTGCCTCGGTTTCCCTGTGTGCAAAGCCAGAAGCTGCAGGTCCTGTGGGGTGGTTTGAGGCTCTTGCCTGACCCCCAACACTCAGCACCAGTGAGGTGACCCTGTGTAACCCCTCTGTGTCTGAGGGCTTATTGCCTAAAGTTTCTGAAGGGTCCGATCTGCACAGCCAAGCCCCAGCTCGCTGCCCGTGGTTCTGGCTCAAAGCTTAGGGCTGCTCCAGCCCCTCGGAAGGGAGGAGAGACCTTCCCTAAGGGTCATCCCCTCTCTCCATTTCAGTTCTGTTTTGAAACGCTTCTTGGCGTGTTTTGTCCCAGCAGTTTATCCACTCACTGCCTGCTCACCCCCAGCCCTGAGCAGGTCCCCATTTCCTCGACCATCCCAGACTTCCCCGTGACTAAACTTTTCCTTGCCGAGTTGGCGACCGAGGAGCCCAGGCTTTGACCTTCCTTCTCCGGGGCAGGAGCCGTTTACAAATGGTTAACCACCCGGGCCAGGAAGGGCTGCGCGGAGCCGCGGCACAAAGGAACACACCATCGCTCCGCGGCCAATGAGCGGGCGAGCGCGTCATGGCAGCCTCCTCCAAGTGCCTTAATCACCTCAGCCTCGGTCAGAGGTAACTCTCAGTCACTTGTCTGCCATTGCCAGGAGCTGACGCTCAAACCCTTGGCCAGGGCTCAGCACCCCAGGCCTGGTGCTGGAGTGGTCCCGCGGGTGGATTGGCGCATCTGAGGCGCTGGCGCCCGTGGACGTGACGTGGTTCCCGCCGTGCGGTTGCCGCGGCTCATTCGGCGTTTCCTTTGGCTCCACGTATGTGCACAGTGATAAGCGCACGGAGAGGAGTGGCTGGGGCTGGCTTCGCCCCTTTCCTTCCCCCTCTCAGCACTGGGGTGACGTGCACGTGGAAAAATGTGCATGTGCTGGGTCCTGTGCAATGCCTCTGCCCGCTCTCCATCCAGGGAGATTTGGTTTCTCTCTTTCCCCCTCCCCCCTTCCCCACTTTAAATTTAAACTTTGTGTCCTGTATGTCAGCCCAGATGGAAAGATCTCCCTGTACCCTGGCAGGGGAGTGGCTGAGGGCCAGCCCTGACCGTGCGTGGCTCTGTCCCATGTCCGGTTCTGCTGGTTTCATTCCAGGATGCAGCCTCTGTCTCTGGTAGTTTGTGGAGTGCAAGGTGGTTGCAAATCCCCGAGCCAAGTCCGTCTCCTAAACAGATGTGGGTGGATCTTCAATGCCCAGGTCATTTCCTTCCAGGAGGAGGAATCCTTCCTGTGCCCTCTTGAGCCCTGGGGGACCTGGGTGCTTGTGGTGTCCTTGGGCTGCTGGTGCAGGGCAGAGCTGCTCCCTGTCTGGGATGCAGCAGGACAAGGGTTATGAGATGCGCTGGATGAAGCGGAGAGATGCTCTGGGTGGCTTCCCGCTGCAATCACCCTCACTGACCGGTCCTGCTGGGACTGCCGCCAAGACCCAGTGCTTGAGCAATCCTGTCTGATCCTCTGTTGCACTTTACATCCCATTCCCCTGTGCCCAGAGCTCTGGGAAGCTGGGCAGGGGTGGAAGGAGGAGCCAGCCTGCCACTGGCTGGTGCTTTGCCCCATCCCTACCAGCAGAACAGGGGTGACTCCGGCTGCAGGGCTCAGGGGCCTGGCAGCAAAGCCAAGCTGGTGAGAGGCGTTTGGCTGCTGGGCCTGCGGGGTCGTGCTGCCTGGCAGCTCCCCAGCCCTTGCCGGGACGAGGGAGGTGATTACACCCTGCTGAACACGCAGCAGTGCTGCCTAGGGGAGAGGTTGGGGCTGGGGGTGGAAGCCAAAGGCGGGAGCGGATCACTTCCATTGAAGCTGGGATGGCTGATTTTGCAAATAAAACTCTTCCCTGGAAGTCTGAGTCAGCTCTTCCCCATCTCACCCTGTGAGACATGAGCTGCTGCCTTCATCCTGGTGTGAATTGCCCCTGGGGCAACCACTTATTGGAGCAGGATGGGCTACCACGGGGCAGCTCAGGAGCCCCCAGAATCAGATGCCTGAACCCCACTGTGTGTGTGGCAGTGGGGAGAGCAGGGCTGGTGGGGTGACCCAGGTGCTATGTGCTTATGAGGCCAATACTGTGTCTTCCCAAAGGATCATCTTCTCCACCCCGTTTGCTGTCATCTCCTACTTTCTCATCTGGTTTGTGCCAGACATCTCCAGAGGCCAAGTGATATGGTACCTCGTCTTCTACTGCATCTTCCAGACCCTCGTGACTGTGAGTTGGGCTCTTGTGCACAGCAGGGCTGGTGGCTGAAGGGTGGGGAGGACAAATCCCTGCCTTCACCTCACTGAGCTATGCAGAAGGGCTGGTTCCCACCCCGAGCTAGTTTTCCTGGTGCTTTTGCAGTGTTTCCATGTGCCCTACTCAGCGCTGACCATGTTCATCAGCAGGGAGCAGAGCGAGCGGGACTCGGCCACTGCCTACCGTAAGAGTATTTCCTTCCCTCCCTCACCGCGGCTGGGGGCAGCTGGTGCTCAGCACCTGGGCTGCAGCTCTCCCTGGGGTGTGATCCTGGTCTGGCCTAGTTATGGCCAAGTGCCTGGTGCAGATGATGGGGGATCTGAGCTCCTGAGTCTTTCCTCTGCTCCGTTGTGATTTGGGGGGAGCTGTAGGAGAGCTGAGCTGGCTGAAGAGCAATGAATTGCAGCGGAGGAGGCTCTGCTGTGGAGAAGGGGGTTGCCCAGGGTACCCAAGGGCTCTGCTCAGTCCTGCTGACCTCTCCCTCCAGGTATGACAGTAGAAGTGCTGGGCACTGTGCTGGGCACCGCCATCCAAGGCCAGATTGTGGGCAAGGTGATTACTCCCTGCATCGAGAGCCCCTTCTTCATCGGCAAGAGCAACTCCTCCGTGGCCATGGAGGAGCTAAACATGACCCACGACACCGGGTCACTCACAGACACAGTAAGCTGGGGGGGGTGTGTGTAAGCTGCTGGCAGCTTCTGCCACACACTCCTTAGCTTTTTGATGGGGCTGGCTACTGGGATGAGCCCCCTCCTCACTGCTCCCTGCTCTCTTGCACAGAGAAACGCCTACATGATCGCTGCGGGGGTCATCGGGGGTCTCTACGTCCTCTGCACTGTCATCCTGTCGGTGGGCGTGCGGGAGAAGAGAGGTGAGGCTTGAGATGCACTGGAATACTCTGGACTTGTGGAAATGCTGTGGCTACTGCCAGGAGCTCCCCGGGAGCTCTCGGCCCCTCATTTGTGGGTCAAGCCACAGAGAAGAGGGGCTCTGGGTCTGGGGACCTGGGGAAGGTGCTGTGGAAGGGCAGCCCTGTGGACAGGGGACCAGAACATCTCCAGGGTGGGTGTGTGTCACAGCACAGCCCTGAGGACTTAGCTCCCTGCTCTGCACTGTCAGAGCAAAGTTTATCTTGCAGGGCTTTGGCTGGCCCAGGTCGCTTGTGCCAATTAGGGTGTCCCTGCCTGAGGTGATATCCAGAGTCCAGTGGCTTTTGTCCTGGGTAAATTGGCCAGGCCAGCCTCTCCCCTCCAGTGGTCTGACAGACCACTGTGTGGGGGCAGGGAGGTCCCTGCAGGCACCACCCTGCCCCACCTTGGGGTGGGTTGCTGTAGGTGGGCAGGGGCTTGTGCAGGGTGCTCAGCAGTGGGCATGAGGCCCTGCACCCCTCGTGCTGTTTCAGTGGGTCTAACGATGGGCTGATTTGCTCTGCTCCCTAGAGTCCTCTGAGCTCCAGTTGGACAAGCCTGTCTCCTTCTTCCAGGGGCTGAAGCTGGTGATGAACCACGGTGCCTACATCAAGCTCATCGCCGGCTTCCTCTTCACCTCACTGGCCTTCATGGTAAGTGCAGCTGGGCTTGAAGGACTGGGAAGAGGGAAGGGCAGCAGCACAGCTTGGAGATGGCTGGGGGATGAGCAGTGTAGGATCCAAACAGGATCCCGGTGGGCTTGGGAGCACGTGAGATGGCAGCAGAGCGAGCCGGAGCTGCCCCAGGCAGAGGAAGGATGTGGCCTCGTGCCCTCACATGGGCCAGTAAATGGCCACTTTCTTCTGCTTGTGCTCTGGGTGCAGCCTTGTGAGGGAGGAGCACACCCCTCCAGGGCGGCTGGGGTGCCCGTCCCCCCCCTAACTGCTGTCTGCCTCCTCTGCAGCTGCTGGAGGGTAACTTCGCCCTCTTCTGCACCTACACCCTGGGCTTCCGCAACGAGTTCCAGAACATCCTCCTGGCCATCATGGTGCGTATGGGACCGCGGTGGGATGCACGCAGTGGGGTCCCATGGGTCCTTCCCAGGAGCTGGCGTGGGACGGGCCCTCTGTGGGCTGAGGGGAGGGAGGCCGTGGGCTACGATGGTCTGCTGGGGACAGTGACCGAAGGTCTCCCAGAAGGAGGGGAGGGAGAAGGAGCTGCCAAATGTCCCGCAAAGGCCGGGCGGGTTGGCAGGAACAGCGATGCCTTTGTTCCCGTGTGAAGGCGGCCAGAGACGGGGGAGACCAGGAGCCGTGGGGACCTTTTGTCCAAATCCTGCCACTTATCTCCCTTCCCCCCCCCTGCCCCGAGAAAAGGATCTCAGTGTTTACTGCCAGGAAGATGGAGCAAAACAGCTCCTTGAGAGCCCTTTCCAGCTGGCCTCATCTCTGGGAGCCCTTCCCATCCTCTGCCCAATGGGGTGGAGAGGTTCCAGGTGCCAAGGTCCCTGCAGAGCCTGGCTCTTGGCCATACTGCGTGCAGGTAGCGGTCACAGGATCAGGTCCCTTCCCAGCACTGAGGGTCGGGTGCCCTTTGCCTGGGCTGGTGTGCTGGCACCTGCCGGGTGCCCTGAGGGTGGTGGTGCTGGGTGCCAGAGAGCTTTACACCAGGGCAGGAGGTGGCCTCTCCTGTGTGCCAGCCCTGGGAGTGTGTGGAAATCAGGTGCTGGAAATGTGACTGGGAGGCTGTGCCCGGCAGCTGCTCCTTGCTGGGAAGAGCTTTTCCACCAGGGAAGAGCCTGGCCAGCAAGTGACCCCCTTGTCTTCCCATAGCTCTCAGCCACCTTGACCATTCCACTCTGGCAGTGGTTCCTCACCCGCTTTGGGAAGAAGACAGCTGTCTATGTGGGCATCTCGGTGAGTGGGTCCCCTCGTGCACAGAGACATGTGAGGATGGTGTTTCTCACCCAGGGTGAGCAGAGCTGTGTCCCCCAAAAAGGACCCTGAGCTGTGCAGGGGTGGCAACTGCTGCTGCTCTGGTGCCTGTCCCTCGTTCTGCTGTTTTGTTGTCCTGGATGTGGCCGAGGCCAGCAGAAATGGCTGCTGTGGGGCTCTGGGAGGAAGGCTGCACTGTTGCTTCCGCAGCCATCCCTGCACTTGGAGGGCTGGAGTGCGTGGGAGGGAAGGGAAAAGGCCCAGGAGGTCTGAATCAAGCACTGCTGATGACAACCTGGTCTCTGTCCCCTATCCAGTCTGCCATCCCCTTCCTCATCATGGTGGCTGTCCTGGACAGTAACCTCATCGTCACCTACATTGTGGCCGTTGCAGCTGGGATCAGCGTCGCAGCCGCCTTCCTCCTGCCCTGGTGAGTGCAAGGTCCCAGTGCTCTCGGCACTGCACCCCCAGAGCTGGGCACGGTGCTTCCAGGGCCTGCTGGAGGGGTTAGAAATCTTTGGGGGGGGCCTTTCTGCAATGTTTTCAGCCCAAGGTGGGGCTCTTGGAGGGAAATCCTCTCAGAGGCAGAGGAGATGCTTTGTTGGCTCTGTCCTGGTGTTCACCATCCTGCTTTCTGCACAGGTCCATGCTCCCAGATGTCATAGATGACTTCAAGCTGCAGCACCCAGACTCCCATGGCCATGAAGCCATCTTCTTCTCCTTCTATGTCTTCTTCACCAAGTTTACCTCTGGGGTCTCCTTGGGCATCTCCACACTCAGCTTAGAGTGAGTTCTTGCATGGGAGCTGAGGTGGGGGAGGCAAGTTTTGCACATCTGCATCCAGGCATCTCTGCTTCCCAAGGGCTGGGAGGGAGATGGAGATTGGGGGGGAAGTGTGTGTGTAAATCCAGTCCTGTCTCCTACAAATGCAGCTTCCTCTGCCTGAAGGTCCCCTTCTGTTCACAGCTTTGCAGGGTACCAGACCCGGGGCTGCTCCCAGCCCAGTGAGGTGCACATCACCCTGAAGATGCTGGTGTCAGCTGTGCCTGTGGGACTGATCCTGGTGGGCCTGCTCCTGTTCAAGCTGTACCCCATCGATGAGGAGAAGCGGAGGAAAAACAAGAAAGCCTTGCAGGACTTAAGGTGAGCGTCAGCTTGTGCTCCGGAGGGAGCAAGCACAGCATGCCAGTGGGGTGGGGGGGGCAGGATCAGGCCTGGACGGGTTGGGACACCCTGTGACTTGTCCTCCAGGATCCGTGGGTGGTGGGGTGAGGAGGGAAGGGCTGGCTTTTCCCAATCCTGACTTCCAAAGAGGTGGTGTGAAGTGTTTGAGATCAATGGGAATCCACCCCACTTGCTAAAGAGAACTCGTTTGGGGATTGCACAAAGCGGTGCCGTCCCTGTTGAGCCCTTTGGAGGCTCCAAGGCAGAAGGATGCTCAGAGGCAGGCCTTGCTCCATGGCTCACTCCAGTCCTCCTCCCCAACCCTTTGCCCCCAGAGAGGAGAGCAACAGCGGCTCGGAGTCGGACAACACAGAGCTGGCCAGCATCGTGTGACCCCGGGCTGGGTCCATCTGCTCACATCGGGGCTCTCGGGAGGACTTGGCCCCTCGGGGGCTGGACCAGCCCCGTGCCACTGCCAAGGAGCAGCTGGGAGAAGCCGTGCAGAGCATCCACCACCTCGACCACGAGATCTGTGCCGCTCCCGTGCCTTCCACGGGACCCCCGGAGCGCTGGTAGTGTACATTACACGAATTGACGCCGTGGGACTCGTGTGCCTCGCTGGAAACGGGGGCCCTGCCCTGCCAGTTGCTGGAGAGCAGAAAAGCCACGAGTGGGATCCTTTTGCTCATAACACTCGCGCCCACTGCCCGTCTGTGCCCGGCCCCTGCGGGGCCAGCTGCCTGTAGGGCTGGGGGTAAAGGTTGGTGTACATTACACTGTCACTGTGACTGTGCCGAGGACGTGAGCTCACCTCTGCTGTCTGTATGTACGACACTAACTTGAAAAGCTGGTTTGTTTTTTACAGAGCTGAATTAACTTAATGCTGTAAATACAAAACTATTTCCTATTTGTATAGATCTGTACAGAAACCACCCTCGAGGACCTGTTAATATTAATTTACATAAAGGTGGGGGAAGTTGGTGGTGTGGGTGTGGAGGATTATTTTTTTTTTGTTGGGTTGTGTTTCTGGTGGATGCCAGCAAGCCCAGGGTCCCTTTACACGCTGTGGGGTGCAGGATTTGACTTCCCCGAGCTGAAGGCACAGGAATGCTGTAATCCAGGCAGGCGGCCGTGCCCGGCAGCCCCTTACCCCCATGCATCTCCTTACTTGGTGCCTGCGCTGAAGCAACCCAACAAAGGCTCTATTATTCCCTCCCCTTTCAAGAGGGGATGGGGGTGGAGGGAGGAATGAAATCAAAGTGCTGGCTGTGGAGATTGTGAACCCGGGGCTGGAAACAGGAGAGGCATCTGGGGAGCAGAGAGAAAGGGAATGTGGGCTGTGGGTGACACTCAACACTCACTCAGGGCAGGGCAGGGTGCTGTGCAAGCACTAATCTCTCAGGATATTTATACCTTGCTCTTGCATTCCCCTCCTGGCAGCAGGAAGGGGGAAGAGTTCTGCCCTCCCCACTCAGCTGGAGTGAGCAAGTGTAATGCAGAGGGGAAGAGCAGGCTGGAGTCAGCACAGGGAGGATGCTCCAGAGATGAAGCAGCCACCCAATCAGTTGGGGCAAGCACCCAGTGTGAGGAGATGGTGCTGGCTCTGCTGCTCTGTCTCTGTGGCTTCCAGGCTGGGGGACAGGGCTTTTGCCTTTTGTTAAAGCCCATTTGTCACACCAAGGAATCTGTGGGGTCAGGGCCCCTCTGTGCAGGGGGGTTGGGGGATGTACGGCTCCTCCTTTGTTCCACATTTGGGTACAAAGGAACTGGAATGAAGATGGGCTTTTAAAAATAGCTAGAGGGATTAGACTTTTTAGCTGGGACTGCTTAACTGGGCCCCACTGCCACCATGGTCTGGGGCATGGAAAGAAGTGAAAGGGATGACACAAGGAGGCTGGGAGCTGGGGCAGGAGGCAGCATGAGCCCCAGCATGGGTGCCCCCTGCTCCCCTGGGATGGAGCTTGCAGCAAAGGAACAAGGGCAGGACAAAGCCAGTGCTCTCTGAAGCCCCTGGAGCCAGGCAGGCAGGTGCCATGTGCACTCTGCAAGAGGAGGAGGAGGGGGACAGCACTCCAGCCAAGCACAGAGCTCGAGATTGTTGCAAATGTACTGACCCCTGCCCTGGTCCTGGCTGGGTTCATGAGGATTTGTTCTGGCCATGGCTATGACCTGGCTGCTTCAGAGGGGTGGGGGCAGTGTGGCTGTCTCCAAGGATATGAAAGATTGCTGCTGGCTTTTATTCTCAGAGTTTCAACAGTGATCAGGGACATTTTATTCATTCTTTGCCCCCTCTTTTTTTTTTTTTTTTTTGGCTCTGTGGGGTTCATGAGGAGTCTCTGTTCAGGTTTTTTGCAGCCAGCTCAAGAGACTAAAACTGTACTGAGCTTGAACAGGGGCCCAGACATTCCTAGCTGAGCACACCTCTTCTATTTGAGGCTTTTAAGAAAATAGATGGGGGTGAAAAAATGACCATGGGAGTTGATAGCACTGAGACCTGGGCAAAACTCCAGCCTTGAAGCAGAGACCATGTCTTGCTTCAGTGATTAGAGATGATCAGAGTTTTTGTGATCAGGGAGTTCTCACTCCCAAGTCTCTCTGGCAGGGGGAGACCAGAGATGCAGGAGGAGATGCTGCCTGCACCTACAGCTGGCCTCCAGCAGCAGCTGGGCCATGGCTTAATCCACACTAACCTTGCACCTGAGTGCCTGGAAGCACCTCCCTGCAGAGCTGGAGTTACATGGCTGCTGTGTCCTCCGTGCCGGCCGGGCAAGCTGCGCGTCAGGGCTGGTGAAGGGGCAGTGCTGGCCCTGTGAAATCAAAGCCAGAAGATGGAAAAGGCTGAGGTGGGGGCTGTGTGCTCAGCACCAGCAGAGCTGATGCCTGGAATGGCATATGGGCTGCCCAGAAGCCATATGTGGGTGCTGGGAATCAGCCCCCCCCTTCCCAGCTGATGGGTTTTAACAGGCTCCTGGGGGCAGGGGTTACCCATCTGGTGCCAGGGGCTTGGGGAGCCTTCCCCTGAACCTCCCCTGAGCAGTTCTACTGCTGCCCAGTCTGGAAGGCAAGGGAGGGTTTCTGTTCTTGGGGAGCCAGGTTGTCTGATCTGGTTTTTGTTCACAAAGGAAAGGGCCTTTTATTGAGCACCCTGCTCTGGTTGCAGATGTCCCTGCTCACTGCAGGGGGGTTGGATGAGGTGACCTCTAAAGGTCCCTTCCAACCCAAACCATTCTGTGCTTCTATGATTGTACATGGGTGAAGGTGCATGGGAGAGTCTGTGCTTGCTGAGGATGAGGAATAACCCCCCTCCTTACCCTCAGGGAAAGGGCAAAGAGCTTTGGGTTTATCTTCCAGGGGGAGAAAGTTATGAAACACTCAAAACAGCTGCTGGTGGGGATCGTTTTCCCTTGGCCCCTGGACTGGAGGCACCCATGTGCCCCACGCTGTGCAGAAATCACCCAGAGGTGCTTCTAAGCTGGACCAAGCACAGGAAAGGGGTGTCAGACAGAGCAGCCACCCCCCTGTGCTGGTTTGGTCTCTGAGGGGCTGGATCAGGAAAGGGGTCCATCTGGAAATCAGCTCAGCCAGGGAAGTTCTGGGGAGAAGCAGGATCACTGGAGCAGGGCTGTGCTCGGGACAGAGGCTCTAGCCAGGGGGTCCCAGTGAGCAGATCTACCTCCCTGCCACAGGCTGGGCTCTGTCACCAGCTCGGGAAGGCAGAGTTAACCCTGGGCCAGGGAGGCATTTCTGGGAACAGCTGTCCCCAGGGGTCACCCTGTCTGCATCCCCCTGCTGGGGTCACTCACTTTATCTGCAAACAGAGGCTGAAGGCTACTGACCTGTTTTGGTGGGCTTTAGTTAATGTTTTGCAAATCTCTGTTTCCAAGGCAGGAAGCAGCCAAGGTGCAGCGATACGTAGCCCAAAACTGATGGGGCAGCCACCAAGAAACTTCTCTTTTATTCCAGGAATAAAACTTTAAATTACTTTACTGGGAAATGAAATGCTGCATGCAGGCTGGTGCCCAGGCCAAGCCCTAACAAGAGATGACTCAGGGAGCTCTGATGTAGCTCCTGCCAGGACTGGGTTTGCTCCTGCGGAGGAGTTGGAAGCTGCTGAGCACCACAAGGACCTGGGCTGGGGCTTGGACAAGTCCCCTCTTCACACCACAACAGCACAAGGCTAAGTGCTCTACTTTGGCTGTAACAAGTCACAGGGCACTGTCAAGGGGACAAAAAAGCATTTTAGCTATTCTGTGGTCGTTTTATTTTAGCTTTTTCATGGCTAAAAAAAGGAGCAAATATTCCCATGGTGCTTGGAGGAAAGGCACACAAGGCAGCAACCACCTGGCACCAGATACTGGAGTGATGGGTGCAGTCTGACAGGGTTCACAGGCACTGGGATCTCACACAGGGCACTGACCTGGTTTACAGTCCTCCAGTAAACTCTCAAACCTTCTGTGACCCAGCCTTACCGGGAACTTGATCTTTGCTCCTTCAGGAATCGCGTTCAGCTGAACTGATCCCACCCTAGAAGCAAACACACCAGCCTGGGGCTGGGTTTGTTGTGATAGCCCCAGTGAGCCACATTCTTCCTCTCTCTGTTCTTGGGTTATTTCTAGTTCCTCTCCCCAGTCTTGTTTCCTCCTGAGGGGTGCAGCTCTTGCCTCTGCTGCTCACCAGGATTACCAGTGCCACCAGCAAGGCAGGACACGGCTGGTGCTTCACTGCTGTGACAGTTCTAGGATGCTATATGATATAAGTCTGCCCAGGAAAGAAGTGGTTCTATCTTATTTTCTATTTTACATCACATCAGTAGAATCATAGAATCACAGAATGGGTTGGAAGGGACCTTAAAAATCATCTTGTTCCAATCCCCCTGCCGTGGGCAGGGACACCTCGCATGTCTGATCACGATGGAGGCAGCTGCAAGAGGCAGATCAGGTGTTGGCAGGGTGGAAAATAAGGTTAAAAAAAAACAAAACAGAAAACCAGGCAAACAGCATCACTGCCAGGGGCTGCTCCTTGCCTCTACAGGCTTCAGCCTAATCGGGAAGGATCCCACTTGGCTCCGTGTGCTTTGCCAGGACAAGCGGCCGCGACTGCAAGGAGGGAAAGGGGGGATAGGGGTGAGCTTCGTCTCCAAGAAGACACCCAACTCCTCCCCATCGGCTGCTCAGAAAAATCAAACCCTCCCCTGCGAGCTGCCCTCGCAGGGACAGCAAAGCCGGAGGAGACAACCTCACTAGATGTCAGCAGAGCCACGCTCCCGGAGATCCTGCTCCCGGCCCTCGGCTGATCCCAGGCTCGGCCCCGCTCCCGCCTGGTTGGGATCCCACAGACGGAGCCCGGAGCTCCACTCGGGAGCTGGGTGGAGGCTCCGCTCCCGCCCCACGCTGCGGCAGAGTGACCATCTATGGTAGCGGAGCAGAGGGCAGGAAGCGGTGGTAGAGTCAGCCAGCCGCGCTGGGTTTTCTCCTCCTTCCCATCCTGTCAACGTGTCCCAGCCCTCGCAGGGACAGATGCTCCGTCTGTCTGTCTGCAAAGACTCCCCTCCCAGCTCCGGGAGCGCCTTCAATTCCCTCCCCAGGGCTGCTGGGACTCAAAAGCACCGAGCAAAGCTCCCGGTCCTTCGCAGCAGGCAGGGGGACAGCTGCAGGGACAACCGCTGCCCTTTCTCGAACCGGGACAGCAAACACCTTTCGAGTGAGCCCTGCCCTGAACTCGGAGGAGCCTCCTGCGGGAACAATCCTGTACTGACTCTCCCGGGCTCCCAGTTATTTCTCCCTTGGCCGCCCTGGTCTCAGTCCCTTCGGCAGCAAAGCTGGGACAAAAACCTTCACCCCCCCCCGTGCCAGGTGCTTTGAGACCCCGGGATCGAGGAGGGTCTGTGAGCACAAAGCTCCTTCCTCGGATCAGGGAGGCTCCAAAGTGCCCCATCCCCCGGGGGGAGCCTCGTAGGAGTCGGTTGCTGCTTGGGATGGGCCAGCACCCAGCACCTCTGCTGCACAGAGCCCCCGGCCTTCACAGGCTACGGGCTATAGCTGTTCTGGTGGCCTCCGCCCCCTCCCAGCACCCCAAACCACCCCCAAGCGCTCTCCGGGGGTCCCACACCTCCCGAGGGTCCCACCAGACCCTCCTGGGGGGGTCCGCAGCCCTTTCCCCCACCTGCGCTGGGGGTTCCCTGCCCCGCTGTGGGGACCTCGGGCACTTGGAGGACCCCGTCGCCTCCCCAGCCCTCCTCCGGGAGTCCCCGGCCCCCGCCGGCTCTGCCCCCCGAGTCCCCTCTGGCCCCACCCACCTACCCCCGAGACCACGCCCCCTCACACGCCCCACCCCTCACCCCGACCACGCCCCCTCCCTACCCGCCAATCGCAGGGCGGTGCCCGGCCGAGGCTCCTCCCCGCCGGCGCCGCGCGGTGCTGTGCGCATTTCCGGCGCGCGGGGCGGGGGCCGGAAGCGGCGGGCGCTGGGGGTGCTGGGCGGCGCCGGGCGGCGGCGGAGCGGGAGCGCGGCGGGGAGGTGAGAGCTGGGGTGGGGAGGTGGGAGCTGGCCCCAGCGGGGCCGCGGGTCCTGCCCACGGGGCCGGTATCGGCGGGAGGAAACTCCGGGGGGGAAGCCGCCGGTGGCCGCGTCGGGCACCGGGTCTGGCTGGGGGTCGCCGGTAAGGGGTCGGGCCCGCCCAGGTTGGGAGGGGGGCGCGGCGGCGGCTCCGTCCGCCTCTGCTGGGGCCGCGCTGTGTGGGCTTAGGGAAGCGGGAGGGGTTCTTGCCCGGCTGCTGAGGATGAACCCGTTAAATGCGGTGATTCCGGGTTAATTTAGGTACGGACACGGTGAAAACTGCCCGACGGGGCTGTTACCGGGACTCGCCGCCGCCCATGGTACCGGGCGGGGCAGCTTCAGGCCTCCCTGCGGCTTCCTGCGGGGAGCGGAGGCGCTTCCTGCCGCGGGGGCTCAGCCCGGGGGTGTCTCTGCTCCCGAATTCTGCCCGGTGGTGGCGGAGGGGACACAGATTACCGAGGTGCGGGCCGCCCTGGGCCATCCCCGCCGGCGCCGCTCGGCCCGGTACCTTTTTCCACCACCCCAGCGAGAGGCGTTTGATCCGGCCCGGGGTGGCCACTCTGGCTCCGTCCCCTGGAAGGGGGTCGGTGGGCAGCTGTCGGGCGAGAGCCGCCTCTCCCCGGTGGTGCGGCGAGGGGAGGGTTGGAAAGCGAAAGGGCCGGTCGGTTACCGGGGCCGGCAGCTCCTGGGTGGCTCCCTCGGGCAGGGAGGGGGGGGTGTGCCCAGGTGATAGATCCACTTCCCACGTCAGGGCTGATTTTCCCCAGCCTGGAGCGAGGATCTTTCTGTAGTTTGTGCTTCCAGCTTCCCGGTCCCCTCCCTCCAGCGCACTGGGCTGGGGTAGGACTTGGCTTTAGCCTGTTGCTGACTCTTCTTCTGCCTTCTGCGGTTGGGTGGTGATCAGGGTGAGATAAATGTGTGATTGCTTCAGATTTTTGTTCAGTAAAATGGAAAAAAAAAAACCCAAAACAATACGGACGTTTCATGCATCAGGTCACAGGATTTTGTACGTTGGGTTCTGCGAGTCCCCGAGACCCAGGGGTCTAGAGATGCCCATCGTGGGGTGGGGGGGAACCCAGAATCTTTGCCGTTGAGAAATTGCTGTATTCCCTTTCTCTTCCTCGCATAATCCTTGCGTCCCCAGAATATTGCTGAGCTTTCTGCAATCCAAAAATACCCCGTGTTATTGCTTTAGCAAAGTTCAGCCAAGCAGCCTCTGCTGGAGCAGGCGCAGCTCAGGAGGGATGCTGGCGGCGTTCGATGCTCTGAATTCCCGATATGGAGCTTGGTGCTGTATCCAATTTAGCTTAGATCTGAGATCCTCGGTTCCTTCCCTGGTGGATTCATCACCCTGACAGGGAATGGAAATGAGAGGAGCATAGCAACGGAGTCTGGCAAGTGCAAATCTCTTGTTTCAGATAATTGGGATGAAAAAAGGAGTCCTTGCGCTCGCTCTGGTGTGGAGCAAAGTGAAACTTTAACTGTCTCTTCACACTGGAGTGAAAATACCAAATAGCATTTTTAATGACTTCAGTAGGATTTTGTTATTTGGGAGAGTGAAAATAAGGTCCAGATGGGTTGGGTTTGGTTTGTGGGTTTTGATTCTTGTTTTGGGTTTTTCGTTTGGGGTTTTTTTGTTTGTTTGTTGTTTTTGGGGCTTTTTTTAAAGCACTTTTGGTTTTCTAAATAAAGTCGAAAGTAGTCACCATGAGTTCTGGAGCTGTGTCAACAAGTATTGTGCTATAAACAGCAGAGATCTCTGTCTTGGCAGCTGCTGGGACTGGCAATAGCTGTCTTGTGTTCGTGGCTGGTCCTGACAACTGACTAAATTCAGGCATTTGAGTCCCATCTTGCTTCAAATAGTTCCTTCCTCGATGAGCTGAACTGTTTAGAAAATAAAAATTCTTTGGGCTTTTAGAAGATATAAATGTTGGAAATCATCAGTTAGCTGATCCCCTGAGAGATTCCAGTGTCAGCTCAGAAATAAACTGTGTATGTTCTTAATTTAGTTGTCCCATCTTTATTCCTTTTGCCTGTAGAAACAGGAAGTAGCTGATGCAAATTTCATGTTGCTGACAGCGCTTTGTCGGGCTTGACAGAAGCTGAACAGAGGCGTAGGTTTGACTTGCTTGGGCTCTAAAACGAACATTTGTGTCTTCCAGAGTGTGTAAGTGAGGACTCGGGTTAGCGCTGCTGTCGCAGGCAGACAGAAGAATGTCATTTATACCATTTTTCTGAGAACTTGCTCCTCACCCTTCTGAGGACCGACCAGCCTTGGGCTGGGATGAGCCGACTCCTTGATATCCTCCAAACAGGAGAGTCCTCTTGCTGTGGTGGTGTGCAGGATCGGCTGGGGGATAGCTGGTGTTTTCACACATAAAATCCCTTCCCTTTACTGCAGTGGTCAGTACATCAAAGCAGTCTCGTGGTGGATGAAAGGCTGTTTGCTGTACAGCACGTCCCGAGCTGAGCTGTGATGGAAGTAAAGGCTTGTTAATAGATTAACCAAATGTGCTATGAAGATGAATGGACTTCCTGGCTGAAGGTGAAATGTGTGTTTGCTGCGAGCCCAAAGCTTCCGCTCCATTGGTAATCAAAGTGCAATTGAATTTAAACAAGACCTAGATATAAACCCTGCATTACAGTCCCAAAAGGGAGAGTTTCATCTTCGCTCCTGTCGGCCGGAGAACTCTAATCCCCGGTTGCACGGTGAAGCTTGAGAGCCTTTCGTGTTCCTCCTGAGCACAGGACGAACAAAAGTGACTCAGTTTCCTCTTTAAAAAAGGCAAATGAGATCCGATTATCTCTACTGAGATCCCTGAAGTCGGTTTGTCTCTTACTGACAAATTATTTTGCACTCAAAGTGATTGTCAGACAAAACACTGCTGGATGGAGCCCAAGCAGGTCTACTTGTGATCTTTCTTTGTTTTGCTTTGTTTTGGTTTGTTTGGGGTTTTTTTTCCTTGCTAAATGTTAATCTCTTTGGATTGCAGACTCTGGGTTTGATGTTAGTTACAACTCAGTCTGTTTATTTCCTTCTGGATGGGTACGTAGACAGCAGACAGAGCTGCATCCACAAGACAAAGAGCACGGTAAGGGCGAGTCCCGATAGCTTGAGCGAGGAGTGACCGAGATAGAGCTGCCTGCTCCAGGACTTTGTGCTGCCTGCACTTTAGTTCTGATTTTGCTGCCGATTTACCAAGTGATTTATCTTGCGAGTTGCCCTAATGCTGCCCATTAAACAGAAATTAAAACGAGTTCACCATCTGCCAGCTAGTGCTGGGTTTGCAAAGCTGCTGTGGAGCACGGCGAGTTTATGGCTCCTGCCAGGGAAACCCAGGAAGGAGATGGGAAGAATTTCAGGGAACGTTCCCTTGTTAAAGGACGCAAATCCCAGCAGCGTATCTCGAACGGATGCGATCTGCTTCTCACCACAGCGTGTTTGATTGCTAGGGGTAGGAAGCAGCTTTCCATCTGGACTTTCGGGTTTGTAATCCTGATTTGAAATGCAGTTTGCGACTTTGTAACGGGGCTGATCAGATTAGAGCCTCGTGTGGAATGTGGTGGGGATCAGTGGCGCAGAACAGCAGCTTTGTCTGCCCGATGCTCGGCGAACCTGATGTCCTTCCCAAAACCCCTGCGTTACGCCTCTATCTTGCTGAGCTCTCAAAGCACAGGAGAGTTTCTTTAACAGGTGGCTCTTTTGGGAGGGAAAAAATACCCATCCTTCTTTTAGTGCACTGAGAGTGGGGGAAAGCAGAGCCCTGCTTTTGGCTGCGCTCCATCTTGAAGACGTGAGCCCCATTCTGGATGCGTCCTCCTCGGCTGCGGCAGAGCGCTGACGATCCTGTGGTCAGGATTTCTTCACTGTACAGAAATAATAACAAAAAGAAAAAAAAAAATTCATTACTGTCAATTATATGGGTGACTGCCCACAAGTTTCAGCCTCTCTGAACATTTTTTTCTGTATCTGGAAGCCACCCAGTGACTGCTGTCCAGTTTTATGCAGAGTATCTGCTCTGGCTCAGCTTTGTGCAGAGGAGGAAACCACTCTCTTCCTCTTGGAAGGAGGGGTGGCCTCTACCCTGCCCCCCCCATCAGTGCCACTGCTTCTGATGCAAACAGGCGAAAGAGGGGTAGAAAATGGCCTTGTTTGTCTTGTGACATCAGTGCCACTCATGACTAATGCTGGAGCTGCCCCACATCCTCTGGAAATTGGGTGAAAATGTGTTTTGGAGCATGGCAGAGAAGGCTGGTGAGTAAAAGCAAAACCCAAGGAAGAACTTCAGGTTTTGTTTCTGAGGGAGATCCTGTATCAGTTCTACACAGCTGTTTAAACTCTGCCTTCCTCTTTGGTTATGCTGAGGAAGGTGCTGGGAAGGACCTTCTCCCCCAGGCAGAGTTCTGAGCTCTCTTAGGCAATAAGAAGGAAGCCGTGTCCAGGCCATAATCGTGATTACCAGTAGTGATAAGATAAAAATGCAAATGGTGACTCTCTGCTCCCTCCCTGCATTCCCCGTGCATTAGTGTGCACAGAGCGTGACTTGTTTTGCTCCACGGTGCAGTTTCTGCAACGCAGTAATTAATGGGAACCTTCTATGACTCTTCAGACTCTCCCAGATGAGATGCTGCCAAAGTGACTTGGGCACCTAAATCACTTTCCAGTGCAGTGCCTGCAGATTGGGTGCTGCGGTTCAGAGACCAAAGCTGGGAGAGGATGAACAAGGGCACATTGTCGTAGAAGCAGCTCTGCCGCCTTCGCTTGTGCAGCTGCTCGTCTCGGCGTGTGCCAGGATGGCTCGTTTGTGGGCGCTGAGGCTCTGCGCTGTAGCGATGCTGGAGTTAGAGATGTTCCTTGGAGGAATTTGGGACTCTGGGAGGTCCCTGCAGATGCATTTGCAGGATCAAACCCACTAGTTCTAAGTGTGTGAACCTTTTTTTTTTTCTTCCAATCTAAATCGTTTCCAAGCTCAAATCATTTCCAATTTAAACCATTCTTTGAACTCCCAGTGAATCCCTGGTACTCGATTTGCTCTATGGTCACAGCAGGGACTTTGGCCAAGAACACTGCAGTGAGACTCTGTGCAGACCTGGTTTATTGAGCAGTGTCAGTACAAGGTTAGGAGGTGTAAGTTTTGTATCCTTATGCATGTAAGAAGTTCTTAAAATGGGATGGAATAAAATTACGTGGCCATTAAGGAGCGACTGTGGCAACAGAAGGTGTCTGTTTGCTGGCTGTTGTGTAATACAAATGTCCTTGCTAATGCGAGGGCATCATCGGGGTGCAGAGGCAGGTAGAAATTATTCTCCTGGAACTGGCAGAGCTTGTACCAGACAGCTGATAAACTCTCCTTGACATTTGGCATCCTGAGTTTCTTGCCATCAGAGAACGCGAATAATGAATTGTCTTCTGTCTGCGCAGGTTGTGGACAGCGGTAGGTATGGAAAGGCTGGTGGAACGGTTGGAGAAGGCCGTGGAGCGCCTGGAGACGGTGTGCCAAGGGCCTGGCAGGTGTGGAGATGACTCTTCCGAAGGTAAAGCCCTGTGATGAAGATGAGCTGGGCAGTGGGGTGGCCTCAGACACCGCTGCAGAGCAGGGGGTGCTGGGGCTCTCAGAACCGCCGCGCGCAGAGGGGAAGTGAGTTACGCAGCACATGCTGCGCGGAGCGGCCTGTGGTTACTGTCCGGCTAAGGCGAAGACTTCCCGTGGCTGCAGCAGCTTCCTCAGCTGCTTCCAGCTGCGTTCAGTTGATGTGAGCAGGGGGAGGCTCCGCGTGGAGCGGGTGGGAGGCGTGGCCCAGGAGCACGGTGGGTGTGCGAGCGCTCCCAGCCCAGGAGCCCACCCAGTGCCTCTGGGTGACCCCTGTGCTCTGGTTCTTTCTCTGCAGGAGTGGCTCAGTACGTGCAGGCTTTCGATGCCCTTCTGGCTGGACCAGTAGCTGAATACATCAAGATCAGCAAAGAAGTTGGTGGGGATGTGCAGAAGCATGTAAGGACTCGTGTTCTTCTCCCTCCTTGTCCTTCAAGGCCGTTAAGGGCCGTGTTTGCTGTTGGTGTTTGCATTCCTTTAGCAGTGTATTCTAGATGTTTATAATCCCTGAGGATTCAAAACAGAGGCAGATGCCCAGATAACCTCCAGCAGATTGCAACCTACAGGCACACGGTGAATCAAGCTGCCACCTTGAGATCTTTGGTAGTTAGGTGCCTAAGCTCTCTCTGCAGACATTGGTGTGTGCCTTTAGGAGGCCTGTAAACTACCCGGCCCAAGCTGCTGTTGCCCTCTTGGGAGTTTTCTCTGGGGAGGGGTGTCTCCAGGAATATGTGCTTTGAGCTCACAGCTGCTTTCCTACAGAGTAGGAAGTGCAGGCAGTGGGAGCTGGAGCGGCTGTTAGCGTTAGGCTGAGTACAAGGAAAGCTCTCTCATGCTTCTGTCTGTTCTTAGGCTGAGATGGTTCATGGGGGCTTGATGAGCGAGAGGGCTCTTCTGGTGATGGCATCGCAACATCAGCAGCCGGCAGAGGTAAGTCTGGGGAATCACTCATCAGAACCATTGTCTGCCCTCGCCTCGGAGCTGGGGATGGCTGCAAGAGTAGGGGAATCGGGGCCGTTACGGTGGCTCCAGATGAGAAACCAGAGGAGGACTGGACACATTTGCATCCATGAGGTGGCACCTGCTGAAAGCCTGAACTGTTCTGGGTACTTGCCCAATACCGGACACAGTTCCAGAGGTTGATTCTCGGAGCTGCACAACTGGCATTTTCCAGCCATTAGAGCAACAAGTTTTCTGTAGCCATCAGAGCAGCTTGCGAGCGTCATCTCACAGCGTCTGTCTCGAGTTCCACCTGGCACCAGCACCACACAATCACTGTTCCCTGAGATGCTGCCTGCAGACAGGAGCTTGACCGAGACAAGAGCCACGGAGGGGTTTGTGTAGAGCCTGCTTTTCATTAGGAGTCACTTACAGACTTTCAGCCATCAAACTCCTTCTGAAGTATAACAGACGCTTGTCTCTGTTGAATGGCCTCTGAATAACAGTGAGGCTTTTAGGATCGATTTGTCTTTAGCAAGTAATTTAACACTTTACCCTGGGCTGCCGCTTCTCAGCGGGATGTGTGGCTGAGAATCTGATCCTGAATACATTGGCTTTTCCCTGCTGGGAATGGTTTTTCCTGAGCAACAGGATCCCACCTTGCTTGTCTTTGCAGTTATTATCTGGCTTAGTCATGGCTTCTGCCGTTGCGTTGTGGTGGCTGGATTTCTGTGCTACTTTTCCTATTCACCACAAAACACATCTGCATCTTTTTCCCCAAAGTTGGCATTGGAGGGTTGTTTATTGCTCACCAGGCTTGCTGGGACACTGCTCTGCACAGCCTCCAGTCTGAGAATCTGCTTATAAATTCCACTGGCACATTATTTAAATAAAGGATCGTGAACAAAGAACAACCTTAATCTAGTACAGGTCTTTGTGCAGGTTGTTGTGTGGGGCTCTTAGTCAGGTCTGGAGCAGCCAGTTTAAAATGCTAAACATGTGAACTCTTGTTGCTCGTGGCAAAGAATTTCCCCATCCTGTTACTTGACAGCAGCACTGGGCTGGAGCTTCTGAAAGTGTGGCCTGGCCAGTGGTGCTCAGAACCTCTGTTTTCCTCTGAACAGAGGAAGGGACAGCAAAAAGAAGAGCTGAGGCTTTGAAAAATTTAGCCCAAATTTGTCCCTTGCTGCTGCCATCAGCAGGAGAATTTCTGATCTTAAAGGAAGGAAAAGTCGCCCAAGAGGCAACTGGCTAACTGGCTGCTCTGCTCTGACCTCAGAAGACTTCTGAACACTTTCAGTCATCAGCATTTGAAGTGGTCAACACACAGAAATGTTTTATCTCTAAATGCTCAAGACTTGGACTGACTTGAGAAATAGGTTAAATCCTGAAGTCCAGCTTGATACAGGGTGACTTGAGAACTTGTGGTGACTCTGACTGTTGTTCAGGTTGTAGATCCCGGAGTGCAGAACCCTGCACAGCACCCCTTTCTGGGAGGGTTTGAAAAGGAGAGGGAAAAATTGACAAACTGTCTTGGAACAAAAGAATCCAGGAACAGCAAATGCTATTTCTGTCCTCGTTACTAACAAGCTTTGTCAGTGTCTCTTGGATTGGACATGAGTCACAGTTCTTGGCGTACTCCCATAGTACCAATCCGGTTGGGAGCTATGACTTCAGCCCTGGAGGAGCTGAGCTGTGGGACCGAGCTCGGTTCGCAGGGAGGGCCCAGCCTGGAGAGGAGCTGCAGCAGTAACCTGTGCCAGTTGGAACCTTCCTCGAGTGACCATCATCTCAGCAGAGCCACCCACAAAGATGTGCAGCTATTCCAGAGCAATACTAATGTTCTTAATTGTTATTGTCCCTCTTGTTCTGCAGAATGCATTCTCATCGCTCCTGAAACCGATTTCAGAGCAAATCCAGGTGGTGCAGAATTTCAGGGAGAAGAACCGTGGTAGCAAAATGTTTAATCACTTATCAGCAGTCAGCGAGAGCATCCCAGCCCTGGGCTGGGTGGCCATGGTAAGAACTCTAGAGGGAAGTGGTTTCCTCAGGCTGGGGGGAAGTCTGGATCCCTGGTCAGCTGCTCCATGCCAATGTGCTTGTTCTTCTCTAGGCTCCAAAGCCTGGTCCTTATGTGAAGGAAATGACTGATGCTGCCATGTTCTATACCAACCGGATCCTCAAGGAGTACAAGGATGTGTAAGTTGACCTTCTCTCTTAAAGATGTGACTGAACACAGCTAACTGGGCATGCAGGGGCTGCTCCAGTATCTAACCACAGCTGCCTTGGTCTTTAATTCATTCTCCTTTTTAAAGGCAGGGTCTATAAAGCCTCACTTGGCTGGTCTTTCCTGGTCCTTGGGGACAAGATTCCTTGCGTTCGTGTCACAGCTGGAATCGCTGGTGGCAAGCATATTGCTGCTCTTGTCTCTGCATCAACTGGTGGCTGAACTGTTTCCCAGGGCAGCAAGTTGTGTCTTGGGAACAGGTCTTGTTGGAAGTACCAGACTCCTCAATTCCAATGGGTTACGGTGCAGAGCAGGCCAGTGGCCTTCTGCCAGTGGCTGCAAGATGAATACTGAACCTGGAGGTGCAAGGCTGCTGTGCTGGTCCAGCTGCATCTTGCCTGTAGGCTGAGAGGTGGAGAGGTGTCAAGAGCTGTTGGTAGTCCTTGGGTTTTAGAAGCAAATGCCACTGCTCGCTCCTCACGATCTCCTTGTGTCCTCAGAGACAAAAAGCAAGTGGACTGGGTGAAAGCTTATCTGAGTATCTGGACAGAGCTGCAGGCCTATATCAAAGAGTATCACACCACGGGGCTGACTTGGAGCAAGACAGTAAGTGCTGGCTACATCTGCAAGAGCTTCTTGGATAACTATTGCATGATTATTGCAGCAGATACAGAGCTTGTGCAATCACCTTTCCTCTTGCCGGCCTCTTACAGGGTCCTGTAGCAACAGAAGGGGCTAAAGCACCATCCGCTGCCCCAGCCGGGGCTGCGCCTCCCCCCCCGGGCCCTCCTCCCCCGCCTGCTCCTGCCCCCACCAGCTGCAGCACAGATGACTCTGCCTCCCGCTCCGCGCTCTTCGCCCAGATCAACCGGGGAGAAGGCATCACCTCTGGTAGGTGGAAGCGGAGGGAGGGTGGAGGAAGCAGCCGTGGGCGAGAGTACTGTTGTGCTGCAAAGAATCCCTGTTTTCCTGCCGTCCCTCGACCCACCTGCTCAGTGCAGTAACAAAGGACCATCTGGTGAGGATGAGGCCAGGGGCCGGGAGCAGCCCTGAGGTGGTTCACAGGGATAAAGGGAGCTCGTGGTTCCCAGGGACAAAGGGAGCACATCGGAGTCTTCTCAGCCTCCTCTGTCAGGTCTGGCAAGAGATGAATCTCCCGTCTGGAACGGAGAGAGGGAGCCCTTTGGTCTCCGGTACAAAAGGTGGAATTTTGCACCTATTCATCTTTGCCCAAAGCGTTTCCCTGTCGGGTGTTACCTGGTTAGCACATCAGGACAAGTGTGAAACAAAGGCAAGGTGCTTGGCTCGGGGCTTTTCCCAGGTGCAGAGTGGAAGAGCTGGTGCCTTCTGGTTCTACAGTACATCTTGTGTCCTCGCCAATATTGCATCAGAGTTTCTTGCTCCCTCTTTTGCCGTCACCAGCGCTCGGGCTTCACACAGGCCCAGTCTCAATCCTTTATTTTGAAATCATTTGCATTTTGAAAAAGATTATCATGCTGGTGGTTGTCATCACTGATGTCTGGTGTTTGTGAAACTGCCTTCTCGCAGGAGAGCTGGATCTCAGGCTTGACTTCTCTTGCAGGCTTAAGACATGTTTCAGATGACATGAAGACCCACAAGAATCCAGCATTGAAGAACCAAGGGGGTCCTGTGAGAAGTGGACCCAAACCTTTCACTGCTCCCAAACCAGCCTGTAATGCTAATCCTGCCCCAAAAACCTCTCCAAAGGCACCTGCACTCCTAGAATTAGAGGGCAAAAAGTGGAGAGTGGTGAGTGCCTGGTGTCAGCACGAGCGGGTTGGAGGGGTGGCAGCTTTGCAGCAGGGAAGGAGGGTCTCCTGAAGACCTTTCTTTTAAGAGCCCCCAGCCTGAAGGTACCTGCAGTTTGCTTTTAAAGGGGCTTCACAGCCCTGCCCTTCACATGGATTCTTTGGTCTGCATTCTGAAAATGAAGTGGGTTTTCCCTGCCTTTTCAGGAGAACCAGGAGAATGCCACTAACCTGGTCATCAGCGACACCGAGCTGAAGCAGGTAGCTTATGTTTTCAAGTGCACAAATAGTACACTTCAAATCAAAGGCAAGATCAACTCCATCACCCTCGGTAAGTGGGGAAACCCCAAAAGCTGCTGCTGCACGCTGGGCTGTTTGCAGAAGGCCAAATCTCCGAACCCTTTCTGTGACCTGCTCTGTCTTTGCTTTGCAGATAACTGTAAGAAGCTAGGTCTGGTGTTTGATGATGTGGTGGGCATCGTAGAGATCATAAACAGCAGGGATGTTAAAGTTCAGGTGAGTGTCTGTGACCTGTTCTCTGCCTGCAGTGTGGCTGCCGACTGTACAACGAGGCGGCTGTAGCATCTGCTTCTCTGAGGAGTTGGATTTGCAGAACAGGAACGTGCTGCTGTGGAGAACGTTCATGAAACGCCATCTGTGCTACTGCTTTGCAGTTTGCCCTGCCCAGCCCTTAGGAAAGGGCTGGAATTTGCTTCACTGAGCTGCTTCAGAGCTCTGGGTAGAAGCTTAAGTCTCTGTGAGGTAGGCAGCATGCCAAGACTGCCAAAGTAGGAGGCCAGCAGTAGAATCTACTCCGATTCCAGTTATGGAATCTGATTTAGGATGGTCAGCTTGCCCGGCATTCGCTGTAGTTTTGTTCCACAGAGATCAAAACAAGAAATAACTTTGGATTTTTGCCAAAGGTGGGAGCACTTGAATCCATCCCGTCTGCAAGAGGTGGGAGGGTTGGAGTCAAACCTCTTGCCTTGAAGGCAAGTGCGAAAGAAAAACCATTGTGGTGCTCCTCTAACTGCTGCCTTGACCACCCTGCCAGGTAATGGGTAAAGTGCCAACGATTTCCATCAACAAGACAGACGGTTGCCACGTGTACCTGAGCAAGAACTCTCTAGACTGCGAGATCGTCAGTGCCAAGTCATCGGAGATGAATGTGCTTATTCCCACCGAGGGGGGTGACTTTGTAAGTGTCGGTTGGGAAACGATGGTGGGGGGCTACCCAGGGTTGGGGTGTTGTGGAGTGGGATTCCTGTTCTGAGCCCTGCAGGGAATGGTGGTTCCAGTGAGGTCTGGAGGGACAATTCTAGACTTTGGGAGTTGTGAATGAAGATCAGATGTTAAAACCAGCAAATCAAGTTGGCCGTGTTTACAGCGAGATCTCTCTGTTTTGTGAGAGCTGCTTCTTCCTCGGGATCTCCTGGGGGCAGAACAGGCAGCGTTTGTGGTGCAGGAGGGGACACAGCACGTATCAAAGAAAAGAAACGCCTGAAGCAGTGAGACTTCTTACTGGTTTCAGTCCTGAACTGGTTTTTGACAACAGATTTCTATTTTTTTACCCCCCAGACTGAATTCCCTGTCCCAGAACAGTTCAAGACAGTGTGGAACGGTCAGAAGTTGGTTACCACTGTGACGGAAATTGCTGGCTAAGCAGAAAAGCTCCAAGGCTCATGCCCTCCCCTGGCCCTGCTGTGGGACAAATCTGCTTTCGGATGATTCTTTTAGATTTCTTGTACCTTTCTGCTCTCAAACTGCTTCTCTTTTACCCGAGAGACACAGCTACCTGCCGTCACTGAAATACCTCTGCCTGGGGTTCGCTGTAGGTGGCGGGTCAGTTATTGTCCACATCTATTAGCAGGAAGGTGTTATCTTGATTATTCCCCCCTTCCCTCCTTGTCCAATCTAACTGCACCAATTGATCGAGTCAGATTTTGGGTGATGTTCACAGCCAGTCCTGGCAGTTGGCTTTCAAGAGTGTTGTTCGGTTTGGTTCTTTTTTTGTATTGCCTTTAAGCAAACTGTTCACGTGAGAGAGGAATGTTGTCCCCTTTTTAACAAATACTGCTTTATGTCAGGGTCCAGAGTACCCAATTGTTAGGGCAGATGTCTCAAGAAGGTCCTGGAAGCTGCTAATTCCAGCTCTGTGTACTAGGTGGTGGCATTACAGGACATGGGAGTGGCTTTGTTGGACCAAAGGCTGAGGACCTGGGCCATAGCATTCCCCCCGTTTTCTCTTTTCATCATTCCTACTAGCTCAGTGTATTTCTGATTGTGCCATGACAGGAGGCTTTCTATTAACCAGTGCCACAGGAAGGCTGCAGTGGAGTAACTGTGGTTACCCCCCTGGCAGTCCAGCTGGTACCTTGGAGCTGAGCACCTCTTATTCCATAAGCCCTCCACCCTCAGAAGGGAATTTTTACCCTAGGGCTTCCTTCTCAGAGCAGCTGAACTCAGGTTCAGTCTTCCAGGACGGTTCTTCTGAACCTGTCCCCTTCTGCAGAAGGGTCTCCTCCATCCAGGGTCAGTCGTGCAGTATTGTAAATACCCGAGCTGGATCGAGTCGGTTCATCACTCTCTTCCTCGTCTGCACTCAGTCCCCAGAAAGCAAATCCTCTCAGCCTCCCCTTTCCCTGTCGCTTGGCTCTTTACTTTGGTGGAAGTTCGTAGCCTCTGCTCCAGGGCGCTGGAGCAGAGCAATGGACCCCCCAGTACTGTACTGACCCATCAAGGGAGCTGCACGTGCTTTGACCTTCATTTTTCCAACGCCTCGGGTGGCATAAGCATATCTTAAATGCATTTCCTCTGTAAAGTGTCAATGTTCTTTTTCTCTAGGACAAAACTTATGAAAAATAAAAAAGGAAAAAAAAATATGCAATTTTTTTATTTTGAGACTGTCCTGTGACTTGTTACTCGTCTTCTCCTGGGGCTTGTGAAAAAAACCTTTCTTATGTACTTAAGATTATACAGAAGATAGAATAAAGTTAATGCCAACTTGCTCATTACAGTGGCTCTTGTTGACTCTTTGGGGGCAGACAGGACCAGGTAGGAAGCTGCCCCTTGCTGCCTGACCCTCTCTGAACACTTTCCCCGGGGGGAAATAGAGATTTTTCCTCAGCTCCCCCGAATCAAGTTGTCAGATCTCACCTTTTGTTGTTTGTTTTGTTGTTTTGGGGTGTTTTTTAGTTGGTTAGATGTAAAGTTCTTTATTGATTTCAGTTGCTGTACAAAAGTGCATAAACCAAGCCATTAGTTAAAGACTGTTCCAGCTGTTACTACCCCCTTAATTCAAAACCCTTTTCCCCTAGAAACCCCTAAATTTGGTTCTTCTCCCCGTCAGGAAGGACAGGCTCTAAACTCTGCGTCCAGCCACGTTAGTCTGCTTGCTGATCCCTTGAGGAGATGCAGCTCTTACACGAGTGATGTGGGTTAATACTGACAGCGTGTCCAGCGAGGAACGGGCAACAGGGAACACAAACCTCTGGCCCAGCTGATCCTTCCTCCCCTGGAGCTCTGAGAAGGGCAGCAGACGTCCCAGGGCCGGTGCAGGATGGGAGCGCTTCGGAGCTAGCGCAAGGCTCAGTCCAATCGTATGGGAGTGTAATCACACCCAGACCCTGCCAGCCTCTCGTGGCAGGGTTACAGGTGTCACCTCTGCACGCTGTGGAACTGCTGAGCTAAACCCCCCCTTCCCTTCCCCAGATCCCCGCAGAAAGTGCCGTTGCCCGGTAGCAGCTGCGTTAACTACAGTGACAGACCCTCCCCAGTGCTCTTGTGGTGCCTCCCTTCAGCTTCACTGCAGGAAGGGGAGGAGAGTGGTGTAAAACCACTCTTCAGAGAAGTGGAGGTGATCGCCTTTCACCCCCAGGAACACCAGCTTTCCCACTTTGTCCATCTGCTGCAGTCCCAGGCGGTCCTGCAGAGAGAAGTGTGACCATAGCTTCCCAGGGCCCTGCTGTGGCTAAAAACCGGCGGTGGCCGGGGAACCCGGCGCAAGAGAGAAGTCTCTGAGGGTCAGACTGTTGTCGCAGCACAAGTGGCTGCCAGGCTAGAGGAGAGGGTTCCACCTCTGCTCTTCAAAACTTCTCACAGAGGGGGAAAAAGGCATTTTGGGCAACTCTTACAATAAGGCTTTAAAAAAGGAGCAGAGTTCATTAGGCATGTGCTGAAGGGGATCTTGAGCCAGGCATGAGGCTCTAATTCCCACTGCCAGCACTGGCCTGGTGGAAAATACCTCCCCAAGTAGCTACTGGCAAGAGGAGGTGATGCCCTGGGACCAGCAGAGAGGGTGAGTGGGGCAGAGCTGTGGGGTTTAGAGCCCCTCAAAGCCCCAGGGACACTGTAGAGTGGAAACAGCAGAACGTACCTCTGTGTACAGCGAGGTCTCCTGCAGGGGGATGGTCTCCTTGGCTTGGCCTGGCTTGTAAAACCCAAACCACTGTCAGGGATAAAAAGAAGGGAATGGTTGGTAAAGGGCTCCCGGGAGACAAGCAGCCCTAGAGCAGTTCCTGACATAGACACCAGGCCTATGTTTGCTCCTCACCAAACTCAAGTTCTGCCACCAAATGACAGACGAGAAACAAGAACCAAAACGTCTCCCAAAAGCAGCACCTTCCCTGCCTCACCTCGGAGATCGGCGGGTCGACCATGGTATCGTTGAGGAATTTCACCATCACAAACTTTTTCAGAGCCATCAGGTTTTTCTTGTAGGTCTCATTGATGCCCTAGGTGAAAAAAAAAAACAAGAGAACAGATCCAAGTCACTGGGAAGCCCACTGAGACAGCTCGGAGAGAGCGCCTGCTCTGACCTGCCTGCACCTGCAAAGGCAGCCCTGGGCTGCACCAGAATGTGTTTTTCTGTCACCAGCCTCCCTTGGCTGTGCTGGTGGCACTTGGCCTCAGCTCCAGGCTGTATGGAGGAGACAGGACCCCCCCTGCCTGCCTGGGGAGGGAGAGGAATCACCCACTTGAAAGGGGATGGGTGGACTGAGCACGTGGCTCAGTAGATACTGAACACGTGTCTACCCCAGCCACTCCAGAAGAGTGCAGGGACAAGGAACCACTCTGCCATAGATGAGTCTCATCCCTAAATCTACCAGCAAAACCACTTTGTGCACTCCTGGGATGCAGGGAAAAAAACTGCTGCCCTCTCAACTCCAGTGAAACTACGGCCAGAGAGAGGCAACGTGAAGGAGCTCACTGCTCAGGCTTCTGCTCTCCTGCTGGCATTTAATCATCAGCCAGGTCCTCACCCTCTCTTGGTTTATGTCAGCCAAAAAGATGCTGTTTTTCCTGTAGTCCTCCTCCTTCAGCGGGTCGTGCCAATACTCTGCTTGTACCAAGCTGGAGAAGAGAGAAACCAAAGATCAGCCCGGAAACCCAGAGCTTCTCAGGTGGGCCCGGCCGGCGCGGTTGCAGCTGGATGGCTGTACTCACTGCTCCTGAACAGCCGGCGTGTAGGCGCCCAGATCCAGCGTCTTTCGGATCCAGTCACAGATATGGGAGCTCTCACCAGGACAGCGTGGAAAGCCGTACACGCCTTGGGCATGGAGACGTGGAACAACTTGGTGAGCCAAACTGAAATCCCTTAATCCCGCCAGCTGGTGAAGAACCAGCCTCTTACAGAGCAGTGGCAAGAATTACCCGGAGAATCAGGCAGCTTTAATCCTGCAATCTCATTAGAGAGCCCTCCTGCCCCCGGGCACCATTACACACTAAGATAATGGATGATGCTCTTGAGCCGAGGATATTGCACTGGAGCAACGCTGGCCAGTGCGCCTGGTGAGTTCCCAGGATGGTTCCCCACAAGTCTTCCCACTACACTACAAAGAAACAGACTCGAGCCATGGAACGTCTCAGGGGAGGGTATCTGAAGTTCATTGCCAGCCACTCTTAACCATTCACCTCTTCAATTCCCATCGACATCACCTCTTTAATCTACCACGAAAAGCACCTCCCTTTCCCTGGGGCTTTACCCTTCCAGGTGCCAACTGCAAAATGGCCTCGTGACCCAGAAGGTTTAGTTTCACAAACACTTTGCTCTGTAGTTAGAAATTTCTTCACCTGACACAACTAATCCCAAGTGCTTCCAAAGTATAGAAGAATTCAACCCAGACAGTAAGTTGTCTACTTAAAAAGGTCCCTTCTTGTTGCCAATTCAGCAAGAAGAACACAGAAGATAAAGTAGTCGGTTAACAACTGGGCCAGAGCAGATCACCAGACTCAGACGGGAACAAAGGGACAGTTTAATTCACAAGAGAACAGTCAGTTTTTAGGAAAAGGACAAAAAAATCATTCCTCCTGTCAACAGGAGCCTCCCCCATCTCAGTGGTTAAGAGGTGAGGTGGCTTAAGAGGACATTACCTTGGTGCTGCCCTCCAACGGAGATCAAATTGAGCATGGGAGGAGAAGGACACCTCTGGGCCACCGCCCGCCTGTGGAGGAAGAGGAAGGAGCTGAGCTGGTGCCCAGCACGCTCAGGCCACCAGTGCTGGTTCACAGGCAGCTCTCAGCTTGCCTCTGCATGGGCTCGAGCACTTGGGTAACGTTTGCAAAGAGAATTAACCCTTCCTGGTAGAGGAAGGCTACAGGAGAACACGTTCTTGAATGCTTTGGAGCAAAGGGGGTTGTCAGTTTACGTCTGCTTAGTGCTTCAAGAGAGTTTTAAATCAGAACTGAAAGCCAAACAGAAACCACCAAAAAGGGGAAGAGAAGTTTAAACTTACAGGAACTGGCCTCCCTGGGAGAAGCCCATTGCGTTGTAGCCTCCTTTCAGGTGAGGGTCCTTTGCCAGCTGGCTGCACACCTCTCTCACCTGATCGTTCGCGTTCATAAAGAAGCTGTTCTCCATATCCTGGTGGATTAGTCAGATCAGAACGTGTAACTCGTACCTTTACAATGCCTTATTTTAATCTCTGCAAATAGATGGCTAACGGTTCTGCTTTTGAAAGAGGACCTTCAACTTTCACAGTATGACAGAAGTGACATTCGTGTTCTGAGACTTCCCCTCACCAGGTCTCTGCTCCTGCCCCGCCTGGCAAAACTCCCTCATGTGGAACAGCGACATTTCCCCAAACTTCCTCACAATTTGAGTCCCTTCAGATTTGTGTGTCCATATCTATCTATAAAAATAAAAATCAGACTTCACCATCTTCTCCAAGTCCCAGAAAAGAACATACATTGCACCTTATGCTGAGAGACTGTTCAAACTAATTCCACGGGGCTACATAAACGCGTCAAGCCCCACGACAGCGCAGAATTCGTCTGTAACTTTATTATGCTGG
The DNA here is from genome assembly GCA_024605025.1 of Megaceryle maxima. Lineage (NCBI taxonomy): Eukaryota > Metazoa > Chordata > Aves > Coraciiformes > Cerylidae > Megaceryle > Megaceryle maxima. Next base: position 1,452 of record JANHGN010012269.1, on the reverse strand, counting down.
AGATATATAGCAAATAAACTGTTGGAAATCAAAAAGGGGGGCGAGGGGTAAAGCTGTGCTTTAGCACAGTGTCTGATCACACGCTTTCCTATTACCTGGAGCAGTTAGAGAGAAGTGCTAATCAGTGGATTTGCATATTAATCCAATTTAGACCAGGGATTTGTTTTACCCCAGTTCTTTTCTGCAGGTATTATCTAGCCTTTATTGGGTTTTACCTGTCAAAGCTGTTTACTTCACAAAGAGAAAATAAATAAGCAGGGAAAGCACTCGAGCAAGCCTTGTAGAGCCACAGCAGTGATGGAAACCACCGTCACTCTGGCACCTTCCCCCACACCCTGCCGAGCAGAATTGCCAGTGCCAGCAGCTAAGTTACCTGTATCAGATTGCTTCCAATCTTGAGAGACAGAACATAAATCCCCGGTATTTTCTTCTCCACTATTTTCTTAATGTAGCCCATGCTTTGGGGGTTGCAGCAGCTGTCTCCTGCGAAGGGAAACAGGGCGATGCACCGTCACGCCACCGCCCAGGCCCTCACCTCCCCCCCACGGACACGCCGGCCCCCACCGCCTCCCGCTGCAGCGCGGCCAGGAGCTGCCATCGCGCACGGCCCCGGCGGAGGAGCAAGCTCGGCACCTCCCGGCCCCCGCAGAAACCCCGTGGTCCGGAGGTGGCGGGCACGGGGACCCCCCGCTGCGGGACCGAGGGCGGCCTGCGAGCTCCCCGCGGGACTCAGCGCGGCGCGGTCTCCGTAGGCTGGGCCAGCTAAGGGCCGCCTCCCCCCCGCTCAGTGCCGCTACCGGCGGCTCGGCCCCGCCGCGCGGAGCCGGTGCCGGCTCACCCATGCCGTGCCAGATCACCAGCGGCACGGCAGCAGCCGCGCAGCCCAGACCCAGCAGCAGAATCGCCGCCCTGAGCGCCGCCATCTTGGCTGGGCACATGACTCGCGCGCGGCGCCGGTCAGACGGCGGGGGCGGGACCGGAAATGGGGGGGCTACGGGGGGGCGGGGCCTGGCCACCCTTGGGAGGGGTCTCGTGGCGAGCGGCCGGCTGGGGGCGGGGCTGCTGCAGGAGGTTTGGGCCCCGGAAGGGTGCGCGTTGGGCTCGTCCCCTTCGTAGAGGAGCCGCATTGTGCTCTGCTCGCCGTGACCGCAGCGAGGGAGCGGGCTGGGACTGGCAAAAAGAGGATCCAGATGCCAGGCGGAGCTCCGGGCGGAGCTCTGACACCCGCAAGCGCTCCTCCGGAAGAGCGAAGTGACACTGAAATATGTTCCCAGGCCCGGTTGAAGGAATTCAGGGGTGGGAGAGCTGGAGAAGCTCCAGGATCCCGGTTGGGGTAACCAACACACAGTGCTGCTTGGGAGTGGAGAAGCACCAACACCTGGCGTGACTTCTCCCATCGAACCCGCAGCGGCTCATCCCTCCCGGCCTCAGCGGGAGCCTGGGGCTCCCGCC
>JANHGN010012268.1:0-48449 GCA_024605025.1 Megaceryle maxima | reverse complement strand
TTCCCCCCTTCTCTCTTTTTTTTTTCTCCCAAACTGGAACAGAGTTTTCATATTTAAAGTAGTTATTTGCTCAAGTTTTAATGCAAGTATAACTGATTGTTTAAATCTCAGTGATATTAATACGATGCACGTTGTGCATGCTAGGTGTGCTTACTCAGTAGTAAATGCAGTTTTTGGGACGGTACTTTCTGTGCCTGCTGTTTGGTCTGGACTTATCTCCAAAAGGGGGTTGCGTGGGGTGGAGTGAGAGCTGCATGCAAGTAGAAAGTACTGGTAATGTTTACTTATAAACACAAAGGAAGATTCTAGTTTAGGAGGTTAAAAACTGTAAGTAAACAGACAACTTTATTTCTTATCTGCATTGTATTGTAAACTTTCTTCAGAGGAAAAGCTTGCCAAAGCAGCATGGTATTCTAGAAATATTCATTACATCACAGGCAGCAGAGATCAGTCTTACAGATCAATAGTAAATTCAGCCTACACCGTACAAAACCTTAAATGCTTTGTGTTATATAATCTGAATCTTCAATAAACCTGAAAGAACTGGGAAGATGGGGGGAGGGGAGAGCAAGGCTACAGTAATAATTTATTTCCTCTCAGAATTATCTATTCAATCTTTCCTGAAGTAGTACTTTACATGGAAGGAGCCCTCTCTGTATTTCCTTAGCCCTCCTATTCTATCCCCATTCTTGTTATTCAAGGGAAAAGTTAAATGAAGATTTTTCAGGAATAATCTCTAGTCTGGAGTTAAACTTAAAATGAGCTTAGAATTGTGACTGTGCTCTGAGATAACTACCTTTGCTTGTCAGTGGCCAACTTCTGTCTGTAGGTATCAGAGCAGTGGAGATCCCTACACCAGTAATTTTTGAAGGTACCTATTTTGTATCTAACTACTCTGCAAAATCTGACTTAGTGGACCCTTTTGCATCCAGGTTACTTTTTTAAGGAATTATTATACATATTAATGTAGAGCTGTTAAGATGCCACTTAAGTGCTTCTTTACAAATACTGCAGCATTACTTCTAATATTTTGTTTTTCAGCATGAATATCAAAAGCAGATTAACTGTGATTTCCAGCTGTCATGCCTTTTTTTTTTTTTTTTTTTTTTTTTAAACAAATGGTTGCCTGCAAAAACAGGCCTTGTTTACTGTGGCTGAATAATAATTTCTGGACTTCATCTTGGCAGTGGATGTTGGGGAGATATCCTTTAAGCCACTGAATTGGACATTAGGACATTCATTTCGGTGTCAGCTGACATCCCAAGCTGGATCATAAATGAAAAGCAGTGGAGTTCAACTGCAGTGTATAACAATAGAGCAGGAAACACTAATTGCCAAACTACTGGCAGCTGAAAGTAGAATTTACAGTAATGCTAACTGAGCAGATCTGACTGGTGATAAAACATCACAGATATCCACTCTTTCTTCAATTGAGTAGAGTTTTTTGTTTATTTTAAGAACTATAATGCACCAATGCATAGAAGTGGTAGGATTATGCACAACTTCACTGCATGATTTAAAATACTTCTCTAGAAAATGTATATTAAAAGAATTTACTGCTTATCCCTGCTATACTGTATTAAAATAGCCAATGTTAGATAAAAATGTATGGTTTTGATTTGCACAGTAAGTTTTTAATAATAAAAAAAAAAAGGTGACTTTTTAAAGCTTTGACATTTGTGACATCATAATCTAGTAGCAGCCTGTGTCAGGCTTTTACTAAGCATGTCACTGCAAACTACCAGAAGCGAAGTGGGATGGCCACAGCTACAGTTCTTGTACACTTGTATTCATCCCCAGTGCCTCCAGTTTGGGATAGCAAAAGTTCTTTTAAAGAAGAAATAAAAGCAGTGTAGGATCAGCAGCCTGTGTCTGCCATAGCACTGTAACTCCATAGCCTACCATGCTGACTTGTTTTCAAGTGTGATCAGCAGAGGGAAAGGCAGCACAAACATGGTCTGAAGGGAAATAAAAGTACTGTGCACCTCATGTCTTTAAGCAACCATAAAGACTTTTAGCAGTTAAACCCCTCCCTTTCCATCATGCAGATGTAGGAGATGCAGTCTTTAGAGAGAAATGGTGACAGCAAGCCTTTTGGGCTACTTGCCAAGGACTGAAGTGTTCAATCATATTGTGCCACTTGGCACTGAACCAAGCAGAAGTTTGTGTGCAAATGCTGCTACCTAACTGTCTCTGAGATACTTTTCCGTGTAGGAAGCCAACTTTCTCTCCTGTCCCAGGAGAATAGGCTGCTGCTTGGATGTGCTTTGTGATAGCACATTGCCTACAGCACACTGATGAACCCATTTGGGGGGTTAAAAAATGATGGAAAAGATGTTCTCACTGGGTCTGTTTATGTTCTGTGGCCCCTTGTGCAAGTATAAGAGGTTGGTTTTTTTTTTTTTTTTTTTTTCCTTTTTTTTCCTTTTCTTTCAAAACATGATTTGCATTTAGTGGAACATCTCCCTTATGAGGAAAGGCTGAGGGAGCTGGGTCTCTTTAGCTTGGAGGATACTAAGGGGTGACCTTGTTAATGCTTATAAATATGTAAAGGGTGAGTGTCAGGAGGATGGCTCTTCTCAGTCTCAACCAGTGATAGGACAAGGGGCAATGGGTGCAAGCTGGAAGGAACATAGGAGGTTCCACATGAATATGAGGAAAAACTTCTTCAGGGTGAGAGTAACAGAATACTGGAACAGGCTGCCCAGAGAGGTTGTGAGGTGTCCTTCTCTGGAGACATTCAAAACCCGCCTGGACGCATTCCTGTGTGACCTGGTCTAGGTGGTCCTGCTCTGGTGTGGGGGGGTTGGACTAGATGATCTTTTGAGGTCCCTTCCAAGCCCTAACATTCTGTGATTCTGTGATTTATATCTAAAATGGTCTATGTGCTATTTGTATACAGCAATCTTTTGTTTCAAGGCATTAACTGTCATCTGTTACGACAGGCTATTTTTGCAATAAAAAACCCCAGGTGTCTGAAGAATCGCATGAGAACAACTTCAGAAGTTACTTTTGAGACTTTGACCGCTGTCCCCAGAAATCCTTAATGGCCTGTAAAATGTTACAGAACAGAGTAACTTCATTGGAATGGTCACTGCAGGTTTGTAAGAAATTTGAATCCTTGGCTAAAAGCAGATCAGTCTGTTTAGCTTTAAGATCAGTCTGTTTAGCTTTCTTTTAGCAAAACTTGGAAATAATCTTCTAAGCTGTTTTTATCAAGAGTCAACCTTCTTCTCATATTCGTATTTTATTACAGTCCAACTGGCGCCCCTCTTTTATCTTCTCTTCCTCCTTTTCTAAAATAAATTTAACTTGTTTTTTAATGTACATGCAATATATATTCTCCATTAGAAGACAACTAGGTCGAGAGAGAAGCAACTCTGCACACAGTATTTGTCAACTAATGCATATCTAGATAAAACAACCGGATAACTAAGACTCATTTAGAATCTGGTTTCCAGTCTAGGACTTGGGGAAGGAATTTCTGGATGCCTCGAATCTTTGCCAATTTCAGTGATGATATTTCCATAAAGTCATACGTGTTATCTTTAAGAATACATTTCTTCCCTATTTGGCTTCAAATCCATAAGACATTGTGTTTTCCCCTTTTGGAAATGGAGAAAAAAAGGTAATGCAATTAATTCCAAATGTCCTTCACATACAGAATGCAACCGTGTTTGTCTCAATGTTAATATTTAAGGGAACGAATGAGACACAGCAAAACCCAAGAATCTAAACATAAGGAATCCAGTCAGCAGCCATTAAGTCTTTGGACAGACCCTGGGAGTGCTGGTTTCTGTCCCATGCTGTGAGCAGGAAGAATGCAGTTTTTCCTAGAACAATGACAGTTTGGTTGTACCCACCTACTAAAAACAAAAGATAAGAACTACTCAATAACAAAATGCTAGTTTACTTCGGCTCCACTGTGCTTTTAGAGAGAACTAGCAGTTATTTGAGATTATCTTTTCAAGGAAAGGTCAGTCTAGTTAGTAACAAAACCTCCTTTAAGAAAATTAAAGCCAGGAACTCTTTTCTGTGTCCCATCCCCTGTGGTAGTGATGCAGCATTTTGTTGAAGGCTTTGGTCAGTTTCAGGCTGTGACCTTTCTGTTTCTGAGCTCTCCTGAGTAGTTCTAGCTGCTTCAACATTACAGACTTCTGGGTGCCTTCTAATCCCAGTTTTCACTTGCTAAAACTAATTATAAACTTGCAAGAAATAAGTGACCTTAACTCAAGTTGGCACTTGAGCCTGTGATCTGTAAGGAAAATAGCACCAAATATAAGGAAATGGGTACTGTCCCATTCTCTCACAGACAAAGTCTCTGGATTAAAGAACACTTTATATGCACTATTTTAATCTGCGTTTTCCAGGTTGAGCAAGCAGAGTAAAGAACATACTGTTGGGGGAACACAGACAGACATTCTTTCAGCCTTGCTCCCCCAAAAGGCTGGCAGTGAAGTAAAGGAGGAAAAGTCTTCCCAAATCCTTGAAAACAAGATTCCTCCACATCAGATGGCCTGGAGCAGTTCAGTTTTTCAACAGCCTCTTGTGAAGAAATCTACTGTTACCTTCAGAGCGTTTACATGGGAGGATACAAGTCTGAACAGGCAAGTGCTTTCCTTTAGCAGTAGTTGTTGCCATGCAGGTGACAGGTGGAAGAAAATTCCTGGAACTCCCCGAAGTTCAGAGGCAGACTTAGAAAGTTTATGAACCCAGAAATTGAAAGTGCACCAAAAAACCAAAAATCCCACCCTGGACAAGGCTCTAGGGGAGGAATCAAGCAGCCGGAGATGCTTTCAGCAAGGTATAAACCTAGAGCAGGATAAGGATGGGCTATGTTCTGCTTTCTCTAAACAGAAGCAGCATGTGAACTCGGCGCCATTTGAGCCTTGGCTCTGTTTAGGTGGTCTAAGAGTCTGCCTCACTGCTGGGCCAGCGGGCTATTCAGGCACGGGATGTGGTGCATGAATGGAAGCATTCATTGCCCTTCTCATGCTTCTCTAAGCCTTGGTGTGTTGGTCCTGTGCTGTTGCCCCTTACCCGGAGCAGAAGAGGCTGCCTCTGTCCTCATTTCCCTCTACTCCAGTTCCCTTGCAAAACAGAAAGATTCAAAGCAAGATTCAGTGTGCAGAGCACCAATCTAAAATAAACTACCATTAGCCATAATAAAGTCCAGAGTATTTTCACACTAATCAAACTATCGTCCACTGTGCAGAAAGTCCTGATAAGATAGTCAGTCCCTCACTCCAGTTCAGGGGGAAAAAAGCGCTTGCACGTATCAGTTTTACTTCAGCCAGGTCATTTTCAAGGACCCCAGTGCATACTGCACTGAGAGTCCTTACACATAGTCTTAACCTATTAACTGCTCTTTAATGTCAGACATAATCTAGGTTAAAAACCACAAACCCTCTCTGTTCTGAACTCACATGTAGCCACATCAAGGGACTCTACTTACTCTTAGTAATTTAAGCCTGTTGGACAGGTTATAGTGGCTGGCTTCCCCACAGGGTCTCACACTGTCATGACAGTAGTTTTCTGCATAGTTTTCTGACGATTTCTAATGCTTTTCTGCATAAAGCAGACTATTCCTTGTTTCCTAACAGCAGGAACCACCATATTAGTTCAGCTAAATTCCACCCCCACTCATTGCCTACCAGAATAGCTACTGCGACGTTTTGACATCCAACACAAAGGAAGAGGCTTCAGGGAGTGTCTCCTCCTGCAGCAGTGTGAGGAGCTGCTGTTGGCTTCAACAGAGTCAGGTTGTGCTGTCTGTAGAGTGTTTCTATTTTCTTTTGAGCTTTGTTCTTTGTATATATTTCTGTAGCCAGACACATAGCTTTGTGTGTGTACAGATGACAGATGTGTTTATACTGCTCTATAGGTGTAACAGTGTGTAAAAGTACGTTTTGCCAGACAAATGGAAATGCCAAAGTAGACTTTTGGACACTTAGTTCCAACTAAATACCTTTTAAAAGTTGTTCCAATGTACAGAATACCATTTTCCATCACAAAAACTCAAGTGTATATTCTACTGATGGAAGTAAGGTGCTTAAAATGAGAAAACAGGATATACTTAAAATCAAATTCACTGTATCAGGAAAAGAGGGAAACCCTGTTCCTTCCCCTACTACTTACTGATAATAACACTTTCCACACACACACACACACACAGCCTTTTTCTATAGAGCCAGAACCAGTTAAACTTTCCAAAGTGACAGTTTGCTCTCCATGAAGTGAACTTGCTAAGGATTTTTGCATGTAAGCTTTGAAGAAAATACTTCTTAAATCTGTAAGCACTGTGCTTGTACCATGAACTTGTCACCTTTTTATTTATCTTAAGAAGTGAGCAACAATTTTCAAAAGGTGCACTACAGATTATCAGGACAGCTTTGACAAGCCCAGAGGAAAAATGATACTGGTTTAATGCTTTGGGGGTTTGGAAGACTGTAGAGTACAAACTGTCATGAAGCCAACTTAATATAACTGTTTCCTTTATACTCTGAGGATTCACAAGGGACCTCACTGCTAGCATACAGGAAATAAAGTCTGTTGTGCTAGAACAAGACTTTGTTTCTTACAATTTAGAAAACTACACAAAGTTTCCTTACAGGAAATGTTACATTCATACAAATTCTCATATTTATTTGTAGACAAAAATTGCCATTGACATAGCAGGAAAACTAGATGAAAACAGAGACAGCATAGACTTAATGCCATTAGGGTGTACTGGTAAACAGACCTATGTGATGGCAATAAATACAACTACATAAAAATGTACCTAGATGTAGAAATATCTTTATTATTATCTTCTTTTCCAGTACCAGCCTAATTTCTTAACAGGAATCCTTGAAAATAAATTGCTCTATTAATGCATTTCTTCAGTGAAGGAGCTTGCAGAGTTTATATTAGGTAAAGTTTGTCTTCTGTTCTTACACTATTCGACCAAGATATACTGACTTGGGATATTTTTCCTTTAGATCAGGCCACTGAACGATAAAATAATCTGAAAAGTAGTAAAGAATCTTTCCAGAGAGGGATAAAGTTTCTACGCGGCAGATGCTCTCCACGTACACAATGATTGCTCTCTTTATTCCTAGAAGCCCAAGAAGAAGAGCAGATATACAGACAGGAACACATGTTCCTGGTCCATTGCACAATATCTAAAAGAGATGAAACATTTCACAAAAGTAAAACATGAGTTTTTTGATGCAGTAAAGAATTAAAAGCGTGTAATATGAATATAACATTGCATTTACAAAAAAACCCAAACACCCCCCCCACACACCTTTTTTTTCCCAAAGATATTTTAAAAAAACAGAAGAGTCAAGTGAATAGAAAAAAAAAAAAAGGGGGAGAAATAAGGCAAACAAAAACATTATTTCAAAGTAGCTGCCAAAAAAGTCATCTTTACATGTCAAGGAGGAGGAGAAGAGCTCTGAGAAGGCATAGTTAATTTCTTTGAAAGAAGTAGAATTACTTGACTCATGAGTATCTGATTAAAACAGCTTCCAATCTCAGTCACAACTTTGTGTTGTATCAATCATGAGATTTGTGGACAGATTAAAGTATAATAAGGCCAAAGAAGTTTAATTAGGATTACTAAACCTGGGATCCAGTTATAAACCTCTTGAACTTTGGCTTAAGTCAGCAAAACACTTAAGGAGTTCAGCAAAAATGTGCTGATGAATTAGGACCTTCATCAGAATCTACTAGCTGATAGCCACAAATGGATTTTTTTTTCCCCTTTAATAGAAACTAGTACATAGAAACAAGTACACAGAAGGAAGGTGGTTTTGGTAAATGTCATGTCCTTGTAGCAGAGGATCTCAAACTCACTCATAAATATTAACAGTAAAAGAAAGTGGTGTTTCAATTTTAGATGTTGGTAAACTGAAAACCAGATTACTTAAGTAAAAGGTTTAAATTGGGGTATATTAGGCACTCTACTTGCATACAATATTGATTTCAGGCAAGGAATTTCGTACTAAATTTAACTACTACCATGTAATCAGAACTTTTCTGCACAGCTGGGAGTTATGTGGAAAGAAAGAGTTCTTTTATAAAAGCATGGCCTTATATCCTATTAACTCACTTTTTTTTGTTCCAAGTTCACCAGCTTGGGAAAGATATTATATTGGGGGGGTGACGGAGGGGAAATACGAGACTTTCTGTTTCAGGGCTGTAGCAATCATTTCAGAACGTTTGCTTCCGTGCTTTGTGGCAAGATCCCACTGATAAACTGGCTAACACCACCTTGCCTCAGTTAAAAGCAGCAGCAGCAGCTTTGGTTCCAAACTCTCTCACCTATCCTTTCCTTTGCCTTTAAGATGGCCCCAGAAATCTAGCTTGGGGGTGTGATGACTGTAATGCAACGTTTTCTTATCAGAATCAACAGAATGTAATACTGTATGCAAAGTTATTCTGATTTTATTGTTGTTCTTAATTGAACTATCTATTCATGCAAGACTTGCTGATGTTTTCTTAAAGTCCCTTACAAGCAACATGCTGTATACTGTTTTACTCTTGAAATTTTAGGGTATCAACAGCCACAAATACTTGTATAAGAAAATTGCAGCAGTATAATTCTTTAATATTAGCAATTACATAGCTAAGAAGCAGAGAAACTGAACACGTCAAATTTGCATACTAGACTTTTGAAACGAGAGTAAAATACTATGGTTTCAAACCTCCCGTTGAACCAGATTTCAAGTAAATCCACACTGGGACTTTCAAACCTACTCTACAACCTGCTGAGAACATAGATCCGCTTTTTTCATACTTTGACTGGGCAAGCAAGGACATAAACCAACCACACACACTACCTTTTAGCATTTCAAAGGAACTTTTCCATACCTGTGAACTAAACCATGCATTTTGCCCTATTTCTCAACAGGTTTCATTAATTTGCTCTGGTGTTGGTTGTGCTACTGGCTACTGACACCTGAATTAAGGCATGTTTAGGTATTTCTATTTGTAATAACATTTGTTACTGTAGCGTAAGTGTAGACAGAGGAAACAACTTGGAGTGTTCTCCTGTGCTTGCAGGAAAAAAACCACCAGGATCCCTGCTGCAGAATCTAGTCTGTTTTAGACAAGTGCATAAGAAACAGCAAAACAGTCCAAAAAAAGTAATTTACTACTTTATGTTGTGATTTGAATACTCAGTCTGACTACTGATTTCAGATTCAAAATTTACCTTTAAGTGAATAGATAAAAATGTGCACCACTGCTAAACAGAAACTCCACTCTCCCTTTCCTTTAGAAAAAGTACCTGAAGTACAAATATTGTCTCATCTTCATTGCTCCCCAAGTCCTTTTTCTGTTGCATTACAGTCGTCTCCCCTGTCCCTTCCTCACTGTCTTCCATTTCAATGTTTCTCTGTACTCTACCCAGCCTTCTGAGATGTCTCCTACCCAGTCCCTCTTCCCTGGTTTTCTTTGTGATCTCTGGTATTCATCTCCCTCTGCTTCCCTGTTCCCACGTGCCCTTCCACCTATCTTCCTCTGGACTTGTACTGGCTTTGCGCTCTGCTAGCCTGCATCTACCATGAATGATCAACCTAGTTGTCTAAAGCACAGAGAGAGTTTCACAGCAGTCCCATACTCTCCACAGTCTGACACACAAAAGTACCAATTGCCGATAAGATTTAAGTCAAGCAGACATCCTCATGTCCTCCTCAGCCCAGAAGTTGAGAATTGTATAAAAAGCTGAATTGTTACAGCCATGGTCTTTATTAAGCCACTGTCCCATACACTTCATCCTACTTCCCCCCCTTTATCAACCCTGGCTAGCAGCAGCTCTGGTCTTTTTGATGTTTGGTATTCTCGTGACTAGATGCACAAAGGTAAACGCAAGGCTGAATTCCAAACAGAGTGTACTCACAAAAGATCATGTAATGAAATAATAATAAATGGATCTATTTGTGAATCTATATGTAGCCCCAAAAGCCACACTAAGTTGCTGTTACTACATTGCTGAGGTGCAAACCAGAAAATCAATAAGCAAAATTAAAATAATAATAAAATACCTTTACTATATCCAAGCTTTTATATGATGGACTCAATTTATACCTTCTACTAACTGTCTATAATTTGTAAGCTGCCTCTCAGATTTTCTTTAATTCGTGGAAAAGTACTTGCATGTGGGAAAAAGGACCAGGAAAATTATTGACTAGGCATCTCTAAAAAAACATGATCTGATCATAACTCATGTCCCCTGCTTTTTCCCCATCCACACATACTGGTTCAAACAAGACAAAGCAGATGTGGCTCTATAAGTTCTTTGTATGCAAAATGCCCATAAAATACTCTGACATATAGTATGTTCTGACAGAGTATGTTCCTATTTTAAAATGCTTGTGTTTAGGAACTGTCCCCTGAAAGAGATTCTGAAAAAAACCTGCTGAAGCCAACAGACAAACAGATCCCTATCTGAATTTGGGGTCATGATCTGTAAGTCAGAACTATTAATCAATCTTTCTGATCATTAAAAATTAACCTTCAGTTAACCTTCAGTGTGTCTCTAGAGACATGTCATACCTAGAACTGGTGCAGTTGCTCACGTGTTGGAGTGGCAATTCCCCTCCAACAATCTGGTCTGACCAGTCCTACTTATTCCCTCTGACATCATCAGCAGGAAGGGAGACCAGTGTTCCTGCTGCTTGGAAACCAACATCACACACTTATCAAGGGACACAGGGGAAACTTTTGAGAAACGAAGTATGTGCATTATAAAGAAGAGGAACTGCTGTGGAACCTGTCAGCTAGAAATACTGCTGTTTAGCTCCTGACAGTATATGAAAGGAACTGAATAACGTACAGCATTCCTTAAACATGTAAGAGAAGATGAGCTGTCCTACTAGTGAATTTCAAAACACTGTTCAAAAGTAAATTTTGGAGAGTGATTGATGTCTTCCACCTTGAAAAGACCAAGGGTTTTGTTTTTCCCCTCCAGCAGAATATAAGTATCTCTCAGGGAATCCAGTGGCAATCATCAGTATGCTGTGGAGAAAAAGCAGGCATCTATTGGGCAAGATGGGACTAGGGCCTCTACAAGGTCAACCAGCTATTCAGGATAAGTGTTTCCCAATATCTATTTACTTTAGCTACAAGGCTGCCTGTAGAATATTTGCATTGCATGAGATATGTCTCTGAAGATCTCTAGTTTATTAGGTTCAGCCTTCCTTGGTGAGGCAGCAGCAAGGGAAAGAAGGGGCCAAACACAATTCTTGTGTCAACTTTGTGACCTCTTGAGCTGCAACTGCCCAAGGACTTTCTTGATCACTGGGTTATCCAACTTTGCTGGAACAAGCTGTAGGAGACTGTGCACGTCTCTACACCATTTACATTCGCCTCTAATGCATAGAAATGTCCAGCTAATTGTTAAATTGGCTCACTGGCTGTCTGGCTTCATATCTAGGCCTATAAACTAAATGCTACATACTGAACTCCTCTACCAATTCAATGTAACTAGACTTTTAAGCAGCGGAATAAACTAATCAATCTGTATATTAATGGAGGTTTAAAAGTAAAGGCTCAGAATACAACATTTAGACTTATCAACTCTCTCTAAATTTAATATTAATCATTTTCATATAAAAATTGAATAGTTCTTGCCTTTCTGTTTCAGATATTTTCTACAGCTGTTGAAAGAAAACAAGCTAAGCCAGCAGCCTGGCACACTGGGAACACTGGCACTTGGCACCACTACTGATAAAAGCTGCTTTAGAGTTAGTGAATGCAGCACTGTAGCAGAGTGACATTTACCAGTTAAAATACTGAAAGCATAGCTCACAGCCTCACTGGGATTAAATGTCAGGCTACTGGTTAGAACAAAAATGAGTAAAGCAGAAAACTTGCAGTTCTCTCTCAGAAATATGTAAGCAGACATTTGCTCTATATCTTTAATGAAAAAGTATTTGAGTACTGCTTATGTTCCCAAATTACAACAATCAGAGGGAGAACAATGTATTTCCCCCTAAATTTAGTAGAAAAGGGAAAACTAATGTGAGACTTGCTTTGCATTAAGAAATGGTCAACAGCTGCTCTTCTCCTAAATGACTTACACAGAGATTGGTCTTTGCCACCTGGACAAGAGCAGAAAAACCTCCCAGTGTTGGGGTGTGGGAATGGTGATTGCTGCTGTAGGGCTGTGCACTTGTGAAGTGAAGGCTGCCTGCTATGGGGCTACCTCCTGGAGTATGTTGAGGACATTGCTCATGTCTCCTTACTCCTGGTAATGCTCCCTTCCCTGCATTGCTAAACAACTTGAGGTAAGAATAAGGAAATAGATGGTGGTGATAGAGAGCTACCAAAAGAGGCAAAGGCAAGTGGAGTGATACAAAACTGACCCTGGATATGTTAATTGTGTGATATTTGTGTATCCATGCAAATAACCAGATCTAACATTTTAACAATGTAAGGTTAAAAAAAGGTATTTTCTGCTTCTCAGGGACAAGTGTGGACCTAAAAGCAGTAATTTCTGTTTGTATTTTTGCTGGACTGCTAAAACTCATTGTTGATAAATACTTCATTTCAATGGCTATTTAATGTTTGGGAACAAAAGGTAACTGTTCAGCCTCTTAAAGATATGAAAGCCCAGAAGATAATCTTTGGGGCCTTTCAGAAAAGCCAAGGAAATTTGAATAGCTGTTCCTGATATTTTAAGGAAGGCAAGGGAAAAGGAAGAGGATAAAAAAAGCAGAAAGCATGGAAGAGAGGAAGTGGGAAAACAGTTTGAATTACCATTGAAAAAAAGTTCATAAAGAAGAAAAAGGAGTTTTAAAACATGACCATGCTGCCATACTCACAGAAGGGACTTAAGAAAAAAGCTTGCTTACTTGCAAATAAGGCTTCATTTAAAACAAACAAACAAAAAAAAAACCCAATCCAAAGCCCTATCTAGAGAGTTTCTATCAAGAAAAAAGAGAAACATAAACAAATCTTACTGATCTCTGATGAACAGCTTAGACCTTAGATCTGACAAAACTGCTCAGCCAAATGTATTTACAGCAGAAAGTTCCTTGATTTGGACCAAGTTTTACAAATTTCCACCTTGCTAGGCAAAGCAAATTTTGGCTTTGGAATGAGTCTTTCAAAGGTCAGCAAGGAAATGCACCAATTAGAGAAAGCAGCTAAAGGGACTGTAATCTGTGTGTGTTATATTTTTTTTTCATTGCATATTCTTAATTGATGACAAATGCTGAAATGTTATGTTGTTGGTAGCTAGACTTGTGTAACAACAAAAAATATAAGGACCATAGCAAGTTACAATACTTGGGAACCTTACAAAAATTAGCTTTAAGAAATTGTACAAACAGTGGGAGACAAAAATAATAAACCTTTCACAAAGGTAGAAGTAACAACAAACCCAATTCAATGACATATAAATACAGAGAACTAAGAGGGGACTGGAAGATACTCTCTTGAAGCAAAGAAAGCTTCTTTCATGAAACAGTGAATCTGACCATAGAATAACCTGAAGGATCTTTCAGAAACAAGGGAAATGGAGAAGAGAATGATGCTAATGACAGGGAAACCGAACAGTCACATAAAGAGACAAGTTGAGTAGAGGTCCTTGGACACTGAAAGGAAAACTAAAAGCCCAACATAGTAATTTTTATGTCAGGGCTAGTTTTGGACTACTACATTCATCAGGTAGGAGCTAGGGGGTTTGACATTTTGGGACTTTATTGCCTTTTATGATTTCAGAGTGGACTAAATGTGGTTTTCTGTGTGTTTTGTTTTGCTGCGGGGAGGTTGGTTGCTTCTGTGGCACAAGAAGAGAGAATCTGCAATTAATTTTTATTTTGCTATGTAAATTATAGTATCTTATAAGCTTAACAGCCCTTGCTTGGCTTCAGTATTTTCTTACTGTTTTGAAAACTTCACACTAATGCCCGGTAAGGTGAAATATCCAGCTGGCCATTTTTTCCTTCACCCATAGAAGTACTGAATGCTACCCACAAAGGCAGCTCTAATCTGGCTTCTGTCTCAGCTGTTCCCATTTCTTGCCCCATGACTCCCAAGGAGCCAGTTCCACAACCTGCTTAGTGTATCCTGAACAGCCCACAAGTCCATGGGAAACTCAACTCCAAGCATTACAGCCCTGCAGCTGTGGGACCTGCTTTCTTAATACTGGAGATGCTCTACCTTTAAAGTTAAACTAACAAAAGCATCAGTGAACAAATCTCAATTTCATTGTAACTGTATTTACCTTATGAGCTCATAACAAAGATGAAAACCTGGGGAATTGAGCAACCCAAGTTTGTGTTTGTAGCTCTGCTGTGGACTCCCCATGGGATTTGGGGCACAGTATTTACTTTCTCTCCCATCATTATTTTCTGCTTTAACACCAGGAAAACAATCATTTTCCTCCTCACAGAGGAGGAATCAAAATTTCTGCATATCCTTCTCAGGGAAGATCTTCAGGTACGGAGAGTATTACTTTTATTGGCATACATTTGGATTCAGTGCATACTCTGAGAATAAGATAAAATGTACATGCTATTTTCTTTTGACTACTTTTTTTAATATGTTCAGACTTAACAAGACATATCCATTAAAAATCAATTTCTGCTAGTAACTTTAGCAACTTAATCCTGAATGGCAGAGAAAAGTTGTTACATTTTCTGTGAGTTACTCTAAAAGGTTTCAAAAGACACATTGTTCAACTACATGGATGTAATGCAATTATAATAGAAATAAAGTCTCTGCTAGGAAAAATAAATTTATTTGGTAATCAAAATACCAAGAGTAATCTGAGAATTCGAGAGAAAGGGATTTCTCCTTAGCTGAAATACTTAAGCATGTGAGAGAAAGTGTTCCTGTTAAACCTTTTGCTAATCTAGCTCTTTAGCATGCCTGAAAATTCAAGTTTTTAACCTCTAGGAAAACTAGCTTAGAACTGTTAATATTTTTTAAAAATTAAAAACCCAAAACAATAGGAACCTTTTCCAACAGTTGCTTATTGCTCTTGGTGGGGAGAAAGAAGAATTTCTGGTTCTGTTTGAACAATATAAAGGCCATGAAACCACCTACCAGCTTCTTTTTGAAGAGTGAAGATCTTACCCAGTTTACTTCTATCCACAACTTGTACATAAAACCTGCTAAAAATGACCACCTTATTTGCTGTTTGAACATACCTGCAGAATGCAGGCTGGGGGGGGGGGGGGAATCTAGATTTGTAGACTGATATAAATCAGGTAATAAAGGTATAATTTAATTAAGCCTGGGTACACTTATAGCTTCTACTGTCTAAATCACTTTTATCATTGGGGGTGTATAAAGATAGTTACAGTGTTCTATAGCAACAGCTTGTGTTCAAGCTGGTCAGCAGCTATAGCTTGTAGCTTTCCCATGAAAACCTTTCTAGTCCACTTCTGTGTATTTTGTTGGTAGGGTTCCTGTTGTTATAATATATACAATAAGTGAGGTGCTTCTCAAAACAAGCAGAGGTATGTGTGGTCCTACAGGCAGATTACCTAACCAGGATAAATAAGATCGGTGAATGCCAAAATGGGGAAGAGACAAGTGGAAGAGCAAGGGCTAAGATTAGCACACTGTGCAGTTGGGTTTCTAACGTGCACTACTTTTTTCTTTTTTTTGAGTATTATTTTCATCACAGAATGAAATGCATTGGGAAGCATCAACAATTCTCTTGTTGCCCCAGCTGTTGCTTTATAAAAACTTAGGGAGAGGGAGACAAAAATCCCGCCTAGTGGATTTTCTATGGTACAAAAGGAGAGCTTCCACAAAACCACTACGAACTAGATTTAACAACAGGATTTTATTGTAATAACACAAGGCATTGTCTCTTCTGCCTTCAAGGCACTTAGTGGCCTGACCCAGAGTTACCAGTCCAGTGTCCTCAGGGGCAAGAGACAAGGGAAGAGGCCCAGACGATGTGAATTGGATCAGCATCCATATGCAAAATGGATAAAGCTCCCAGTTTCTGGATCTCAGAAGGGCCCAGGAGTTTGGCTATGCATATAGCTATTTGACACTGTAAAGACTTTAAATAGCTCAGAACTCTTTATGGGTATGCCTGGGGGCTTTGCTGATGAAAAGAAAGATAAGAGGGGTCATTAAGAGCCTGAGAAGTCAGGCAACAGCTTAGTGAGGAAAGTTTGAGAATCTAGATTTGGAGGCATAAAAAAAAAAAAGGCAAGCTTGACTTTTTTTTTTTTTCTCCTCTGAAGCTAACCTTAGGCACCCTACTTAACTGCCCTCTACTTCAGATGAAAGGTTGGCCAGCCTGTCATTTGGATTAAAGGGTCTTTGGAGTGGTAGTTTCCATGCATATGTATGATGCTTCTGCAGGTATATGGAAGCAGAACGGGACATGCGAGCTCAGCATACTCCCCAGCCTGGCTGCCAAATGTAAAATGAGAAACATAGAACCAGTCAATTGAAAATAATAATAGATGACAGGTGTGAAAGTGGTACTAATGCTCAAGTGTGTGGGAATGTTAGTGTTGGTTATTAAAACATTAAATTAACACCCAGACTGTCAGTGGGACCAACCAAACATCATGATCTCTGCCAGAAGTTTGTGTCAAGAAACAGTGGCACCAGTGAGTCTGGTGAGAAAATGTGGGAGATGGATAGAAGCTTGGTTAAAAAAAGAACAAGATTACCAAGGCAGATGCAGGCTGGAGGATAAACTAACTCCCTACGTACATTAGCATGGAGTTGGTCTGTGGTTTATTGTTGCTGAAAAAATTAGTAGGAATTAAATTTGACTTTGTGTGGATGAAAAAGTTGGTCATGAAACAATTCAGTAAAAGGCTTTTGCCAAGTAAGTGAAATGGTAGTTAATGATCTACATCTGTAGCTACAAACAGTGGGTACTATCTGTCTTTCAGCAAGCTGTTGTTCCAAGTGTCACTTGTCTGAGTCTGAACCTGCCTAAAGTAAATTGGTCAGACCATCATGAGAAATACCATCTAAACTTATTTTATTTTTAAATAGGCTCTAATCTCTTGATATCAAAAAGTACTGCTTATTATAGTAGCCTGCTTCTACTCAAAAAGAGAGAAGAAATTAAATCCAAAGACTGTTAAACAGAATTATGTTAATAGTGGGTTACAAGGAGCCTTTAACTGCAGATCTCAATGTGTCTTTCAGTAGACAAACATTCATTTAACTAGAATTTGGAAGTTGTATTTTAGGCTAGCTAAAAACTGATATTTTTGTAGGTATATAAACATCTTTGAGGCTACTACCTGATCACTGTAGTTGGTATAGCAAGTATCCACATCAAATACCTGTCTGAAATGTCTTCACAATGGAAAACCTAGAGGTCAGATTTAGCAAGATCATGCTTTAGCACATATGTGGAAGTGTGACCAGGGTGTTCATTAAGTTCATAATGGACCTGACAACCTATGAATTAAGACAGAAGTTTTTTAGTTTAAACTCCACTTAAAATCTAAGCTAGGATCTCAATTCATCTTTACTTTATCCTCCCTCTGAAATGTAATGACTGTAGGCCTGTCTAACCGGCAGTCACAGAAAGAGCAGAACTACAACCTTGCTTTGAACTCACTGACTTGAATAGCTTTAGATGTTTACCTGTGCTCAGCAGAGGGCAATTCTACATTGTGGCTGCAGGGCAGCTGTGCACTCCACACAAGGTTAGAGGAGGGGTGACTAAGACTCACATTTTCATTATCGTTGAGGTTAAAAACACAAATTTGGATGGCTTAACTTTGTTTTCTTTTTAGACTATATGATTTGTATCACTGAAGGTCTTAATCGGATATTCTTACTCTTGCTTATTTTGACTGTTTTGCTCCTAGAAGGACAACAGTAGATCAGACATACTGTCAAACTGGTCCAAAAGAATTATAAATAGTGGGGTAAGATTCAGTGTACAAAAGAATGTACCAGAAAGTCTTTATATTGCATTCTACAAAGTTCACTTGTTATGAAGTGAATAGAGGGGGGAAAAAAAAAATGCCACCACTCAGATTTTGTAGCTTTCCACAAAGTTCTAGTAAGAACTGTGATATAAGGGACAATAGCTTACTATTTGTCACAGTCATTTGTTAAAGTGCTATGAACTTAAGACACTTTGGGCAGGAATGGAAAATCTTAGCTAAATGAAATAATTATCTCCTTTCATATAGCCCACTGTGTGAACGCTCCTGTAACAACTTTGGAAGCTTGTTGTTGTGAATTTAACCAGTTGGGGGATCAGGCATGTGTGATGGGATGTGCAGGCATAAAAGAATTGTAGACTGCTAGAAGCATAATCAGCTGTGCAAGTTTCAGGCTTCCAGAATGAAGTTTAAAAAAAAAAACCAGGAGAGACTCATTCAACTGACAGCTGGTGGGGAAGGATATGGCAGAGCTTGTTGTACTTGCTGTGCAAATGTAAACTTCTTACTACAGACTTCCCATAGGAAGGAGGCCCTAATATGGAAGGACTGCCTTCTCTGCCTGATTTAACCTGGGTTTTTCCAAATAGCAGTGATCTGAAGATATCTGCTTATTTCAGGCTCTGTAGGGCACTAAGGCAGTAGGAACTGTTGCGAAATGTCCCCAGAAAAGCAAAAAAAATTCTGATCCTAAGGGTCTAGGATACACAATCTATTAATGAATGGAGCTTTATGTGGCATTTCTGCACAATTCCAGGTGAAATTTAGTCACACTGAGGGATAGCAAATTGCTGAACACAATTACATAGCCCCTCTATGGCTGAAAACAAGGAGTGGATGCAATTGTTGTACAACCTTTTGGTCTGTGGTGCACACATAGCCTTTGTTTTCAGTTTGAATTTCAGGTATGCCAGAATGACTGGAATAATCACAGTTAAAGGGCTAGATCACCTGAAGACCTTGTTTCAGAGCTCTCAAACTGGCCCAGACACAAGGACAATAGTTTTGAAGAAGCAAGAGAACTGAAGACTGGTTTCCCCTGAACTTCTATCTACTGACTGACCTCAAGCATATTCTAGGAAGTCCGTAACATTAGTTTATTCCTTCTTGAACATCAAATAATTTAGGTAAGAATCAGTAAATTTCTCTGTCTTTGGGAAAAATCTCTGCAGCTTGTCTAATTTTCTGTAACTAAGAGCGATTTGCATTTTCCCTGTATAGTAGATCTTGTAATATCTTTTTCTGGTTTTATGTCTCTTCTCAGCCTTTCTCTCAATGAAGGCAATAAAAGTCTTCTCTAACCAGCTGCCTGTTTTCAGGGTAGGAATTTGCAGTCTTTGAGACTATGACTGCATATTAAATCTGGCTGGAACTGATGAATGGTGTTAAAAGCTTTTTCTGGGGGAAGGAAGGTGTAGGCAGAGTGTGCTGGCACAAGCTTTGCTTTCCTGGAATTTTGGGCCTCTGCATGGGAAGCCTGTCTAGGGTTGACATGTTGTAAAAACTGCCCAGCACACATGTGCCTGCAGAACACTCTGACACCTATATTTCTATAATTCTTGCTTGTAGGAACACAAGCTGATCACCACTTCCAACATCTTCATGTTGTTACTTAGTTTAGTATATCTAAAGGGACTTAACTTTGCAGAGTGCAGATGTTCGTAACTCAGAAATGGGCCTCTTGAAGATATCTCAAACTGAACAACTAAGCTAACTTTTACATTTCTTAAACTGTCTGGGGGCCCATTTCAAGAGTGGGTCAAGTCCTGCAAGACAGTAAAGGTCTCCTGGAAGCTGTTCAGTTCCTTCTGAACTCACTATCTTGAAGAAGGGTTAGATGGAACTGCTTTCTCATGCAAAGTAAACCAAGAAGCTTTGCCAGAAGATCAGTGTGAGATACAAAAGGGAAACAGTGCTCATGTAAATAAGCACATGTAAAGTAAGTCCTGTGCATCTAGGTTTGCTGATTTGCCTTTACAGCTACTTCAGCTCCACAGATATGCTGGTTATGCAAACTTAAGCCTATCTGCTCTGAATCTTGCCTTTGTGCACCTAATGCTTTCAGGCTTCCTTTGCAGTACTTCTCTTGTACTGCATTCCTTGAAAATGGCAACGTTTCTGCTTTTCTCTGGGTTTTGGGTGTCTGGAGGTGAGTGCAGCCATTCCTTCAAATATGCACGTTTCTGACAAGCCTAAATGTGAGTGTAAGGATTTGGGGTCACTCATACATACAAATGACTTGGAAGCAATTCAAAGTTGTCTTTCCCTCCTCCTGTTAACCAAAACCAGTTGCCTAGACTGTAAATGTACAGTACCCTTAAGCTCTACTGTTTAAAAATATGGAGCTTTCAGCATGATGTAATACTGTGCTTGCTTCTAAACTCGTGTGTTGATTTCCATGCCAAGAAGTTATAGGTGAGTCCTGTAAATACTAAACTTTTCCTCACCCTTTCTAGCTCTTTAAACTATGAAGCATTACATTTTGCCAAGAGTACCTTGAGTTGCAACTCACCAGGAATGTTTTCTTCTGAAGACAAGTAAGTATAACCAGTTGCTTCAAATACCACACAGAATCTTTTCACTGTCAGTGTGAGGCATTTTAATCCCTGAATCACTCTCCTTTAAGTGTTTTAAAATCTTAAACTAAGATGTGCATACAAGTAGTAGTGTGCAAGCAGCTTTCAAGTGATATAAGATTTGGCATAACACCAGAGATGCTTCTGGCAGTGGCAGTACCAGCTGCTATTGTGGTTAGTGAAGGCACCTTGCAAAAAAAAATATTTGGGAACTCCCTTCCCTCCAGCCCTTGTCTAGCCATTGATAAGGAGTCTGGATAGCATTTTGAGTCAGTGGTTCCCTTAAACACTACAAGGGTCTTAAATGTCTTACTAAACTGTACCGTCACTTTTACACGGACGAGCATTTTTCAAAAGGCTCTTGACAGCTTATCACAGTTTATCAATTCCAACACCGTTTCTAGTAAGTCTATGTGTAAATCCCCCTGTCACTTTAAATTTCTCTAGTAAACAGAGAAACCATAGAATTAGATTAGCAACTTCCTGTCCTTCTCCTATGACGTGTCCTGTTGATACTTTCGGTCATGTATTAAAGCTGCACAGTGAGATCTTCCAGTCAATTTCTTTTGCTATAATACATTTTAAAAAGCATATGCATTACCCCAAAACAGTGGTGTAGCAAAGTTATTCCTAAATATTTGTTACTTGCATTTGGTCTAAGATGTGTCCTGCATGTAAATATCCCTCTACTATTCCTCACTCCCCCACCAAATTAAAATAACTGTAAAAAGAATAGTATTCCTACTCCCTCACAACTTTATCTCCAGTTTTCAGAATAGGCTTGAAAAACAAGAACTACAGAAAACTGCTTCTGTAGTTCTATACACTAAACTGCCCTGAAAACTGCAGCAAGTAGCTTTTGATCTGATAGGAACTAACAAGTACTACTGAAGCCAATGAGATCAAATTATTCACAGGAGCTTCTCTAAACATTCACCACCAATTCACACCATATAGATATAGATGAGCCTTTTTAGAATATGGTTCTCAGTGGGAGCTCAAGAAAGTGCTTACAAATATCCTCTAAGTCTAAATATGCTGCTACTAAAATATTAAAAATATCTTGTAACTGCACAAGTTTGTACAGGTTTCATTAAATATTTAAAACTCCATAATATATTTATTTGAAATTTGGCTAAAATAATGCTTTTTAAAAACCCTCAACTTTGGATAACTGACTCCTTAAGATGACAACAACTCTAGCAAAAAGCCAGCTTTCACCAGAATTTCTCTTAAAGAATTGTAGGGCTTAAACCTGGGAGTCCAGTGCACAACTTTTTGAGGCTTGAATTAACAGAAAACCTTACTAATTGGATATGTCTGTCTAGTTCTAAAACCTGACAACCCTGAATGCTTCTGCCTTGATTAAGTGTGAGAATATTTTAAAATAAATGTAATTAGCATGAGAGTGCAATTTTGAACAGCTTGAAAAAGCTCAGTGCTGCAGAGTTGCCATTTTAGCAGTGATGTTTTCTCTCATTAGATAATTAATGTCAGTCAGCGAAAGAGTAAATAAATATGCATGTAGCTGAAAAATCCATGTAAGCACAAGAACTCAATCTGTATGTATTTCTGCTGGTCTGAACCTGCCTGTTCCAGGCTGGTCATACCATTTCAGGAGCGAGACCAGCCAACAGGATAACCAGGATTTCAGGCACAGTTTGTGTTGTTGCAATCCTGAAGAGATATTATCAAGAACCTGCAACCTTGTTTGTGCTGGCTCTGCCAGCACTAACAGGGGAGTGACACGCTCTCTGATGTTACCTGCAAACTCTGAAAGGGGAAACTGGTATTTGCTAATCTAATTCGCCAGCAGTGCGACCCACTCTCTCTTTCTTGGTGGACTGCTGCTATAACTCCTTCAGCTTTAAATTTACATTCAAAAAATATTCTTCTTGTGAACTGTAAATGTAAGCACATGTATGAGAGACAGTCTGCAATATCTTCTTGATATTCCAAATGCTTTTATAATGCAGCTTAGTAAATTCTCAATAAATTGAAATTTACCTACCAAATCTGGTTTCAGTCTGTAGGTCAAAGGAAGAGAGTAAAGTATGGAGTACAGACTTGTTACCACTGAGGAGGTCCAAGACTGTCTAACCTCACGGCTTCTGGGAATGCGATCAAGGGTGAACTGGAAGACAGCATGATAAGCTGGGTTATTATTTTTCTAAGAATTTTGTTGCTCCCTCTATAGTTATTAGATCTCTGTGCCAACTTTTTTCGAACTTCTCCCCCCCCCCCCCCAAAAAAAAAATCTAGTTTGGAAACGTTTTGAGTATGAAACATTTCCTTAAATGCCTTATTCAGTGTTGTGCGTAGTGCTCCTGGCAATAAAGTAAATCGAAATACTAGAATTATATACCTTTTTTTTAATCTCAGCTCATGTTACTTTAAAACATTCCTAACTTAATAAACAATTCAGCTAGAGCACCTTCACCCGCAGTATGTTAACATATTGCCCCACCTCGTGGTCACCGAGACACAAGTCCAGGTCTGATGAGACAGTCACCATGTTTGGATTGTCTCTTCTCTTACCTCTTTACATTCTTCCTGAATCTACACTGCAGAAAATGTAACAACTTTCCTCAGTTCATTTCTGGTGCACGCTATTAAAAATGCAGCAGCCAATATCACTGCCCTTTAAATGAGTACTCAGTGAGTAATCAAAAATATATGCAAGATACTGTTTGTTTTTTGAATATGTAAAGAACACCTTAGTTTTTACTTAAGGGTAAGTTTAAGAAATCATTTTCTTTTTTCTCTGTGAAAAAGTAGATATTATTCACTGTGTGTAAAAGGTATCAAATTAATAAAACAGCAGTTAACAGGAGGCAGACTTCCTTGGCTCTTTGCAGAGGGCTTTTGCCTTGACACAGAGGAATTGCATATAGTACTGCTGCATCAGCCAGCAGTCCTGATGCCTGACTTTTTTGACTGCTTAAATAGAAGACAAATATAATGGCTGCAGTGCACTCTTTACTGACATTGATGTGTTGTTTAGATCTGGACATCTCATTTCACATGGGACAGGAGATCACTACCATTCAGGAATAAATCAAAGTGGGAGTGAGAGAATCTAAATATTGCTATAAATACTGAAAATTGCCCAGTTACTTCAAGTGCACCATCAGTGATTGTCACACAGTTTTATGTTAAGGAAAGATTATGTTGCCAATAGCTATACAATTAATACAAACTACACATCAGTCTTGAATAATAATAACTGAGGGGTTTTTTAATACATAAGGGGGAAAGAATAATTTAAAAAAAAAAAAAGCCACCACTTACAAATGCATAATATTAAGTTAATTTTCCTGACTGAAATTATCCTGTTTCATTGTGATAACATTTTTTAATTGCTGTGGTACTGGAAGGCATTAACAGATGTTACAAAGCGGTTGTTTTACATTTTATTTGCAGGTGTTGAAACTCTGACAACAGACTATGGGAAAAATAAATATGCCCCCTGCTCCCCATTCGACAGGACTCTGGCTATCACTGCCTCTCTGTTTCTTAAAGCTTTGGAAGAGTTTAGGTGATAAGAAAAAATGCTGTAAGTGGAGGTTAGACCCTTGCACAGCATTCAGTCCTGCAAGAAATATGCAGATGATGGGGTAGTTTTAGGCAGATCAGGATTCAGTGGAACTATTCGGATGCTCCCTTCTCTATAAGAATGGTGTTGAACAGTATTTGCCAAAAAACTGGATGTGATTTTCTTCATCATCAAAAAACCAATTTCAGCAAAACTTGTCAGGGACTTTTAACAGTATCAAACCAGAAAGTTACTTGTAGAATTCAAGTAAAGATAAAATCAGCTTGATGCTTTTCAGAAAACAGACTTGAAATTCTTCACATCAGTATCTATGTAGTAAGTTAGGACTTCAGCCCACGTATCAATAAACACTTAAATATTAAGATGAGAAACAAAACCATTTTTTGTTTAAAAGCCACTGCCAGATGCTTCTGCAATCCCAGCCCCTCACCTGATGGGTACTGTCAGCAAGCCAGACAAAGGTACTTCCCGTATCTTTTGCTGGAAGACTGCATAGTTTGCACCTGATACCAGAAACAGACAAATTGCTCCCCTATCCTCTATGCTATCATACTGTTGCTTGGGTTTTTTATGCATTTTATTTTGTGGGGTTTTTTTCTTTTCTTTTTTTTTTTTTTTTTTTTTTTCCCCTTACATCCTCGGTGGAGTCAGAAACCCTTTTTGTTATTTGCAGACAAGAGTTCCAAACTGACAAATCCATAATGGTTGACTGGGTTGACCAATTTCAAAACCAGCATAGTCCTTTACTTAGTTAATATTGTTGTTCTGCAAACATGCAAGGAAAAGATGGTGGAAAACTGCCACTGTTGTAAAGTATTTATAGTATTCTCAACTGAATATATTGCAATGCTTGCAAAGAAACTGGGTTTATGTAGTTCTTTTTCATGCTGAAGAACAAGATTTCTTAGCATGATACCTCTCATTAAACACAACATGGAAAAGAACATGTGGTCAGGTGAGTATTATGTAAAGGTTACTTAATCTGGTTGTTCATCTCAGACATGACAAATAGGGGTATAAGATCCAGTGATGAACTCAAGTTGTACAGTGAACAAATGTAAGCTGTCTTTCTGCTGCTAAAGTAGGTTGGCAGGAGCTGAAGTGGGTTCTCTATGCTGAGCACTGGTTCCCTGAACAATGGCTCTGGGGGCATCCAAGAGAAGAGTTATGGTTACAGGATGACAGCAACAGAGAACAAAGAGGCAAGTGATAGCAGGACCAGAGACTTTTCACAGGAGGCATTTCTAATTTTTATTTGATTTTATTGTTTTTCAAGAGATCCTGTTGGTAGAGGTGCAGCATTTTGCTTCTTGTAAGCCATTCTGGCTTCCTTTCCTTCTCCCTGAATAGTGTAGTTTTTAGAACTCGGCTAGAGCACACATCAAAAGGAGAAAATGGTTATATTTGTGGGTTTTTTACATTGGAACTTGTTAAATGTATACAGTGATTCGATACTCAAAATATGTATTTTTATAAAATGTAGTAATTTAGGGTTAGATGGTTTTCAGATGAGTATGGCTGTGAATTACTAATTCTTGACCAGCTGATCTTAAATGTATCCTTTGAAAGAATCACTTCCAAACAATTGTCTTCAATTATAATGTCATGATAAGATAATTTTCAACTACAAGAGCATATCTAACAAGTTACCTGGGAATTGGAGAATGTTTCAGCCCTTTTTTGTTCAAAAGAACGTATTTTAGCTTCACTCATTTTATCTGAGTCTGCAAAAACATAATGTCTAGGAGAGTATGACTCTGACAAACAGCTAAGCAACCTCAGGATTTCTGTTGTGTGCCCACCTGCCAAAACAAAATAAACTCTAGTTAGCATATGAAAAATTTCATACCTTTCAGTTTCTTCAACTGAATCAGTCACTTTTCCTTTTAAAACTTACTACTGTTATCAGTGACACTCTTCTGGGAGTAGGGGATTCAATTAAAGGATGGTTGAGACTAAGTAACATGAAGGCAGTTCAGCTCCCACTGAAGCTCTATCGATGGAGGATTTTCAGTTCAGTGGGATTGAACCAGGATCAGGCAGAAGTACAATACTTCTGTTTAATATCCTGTACATGATGTAGAAAGAACAGGGCAAAGAGTTATATCTCAGTCTACACTCAAAAGCCACACCATGGTGCAACAGTCAAAATGAAGGTGGATGATGCAGCTCAGAGCTGCACCATGGAAACGAACCTCCCACTATCCTCCCCAGTGTTCAGTCCTATGACCTGCAAGATCAGGTTCAGGGGCTGCACGATCCCAGCTCCTAAGACTGAGATCAAGCAGGGAGCAATGTCACTCTGCAGCTGCACCAGTGCAAAAGCTGGGTGCTGACAGAGCAAACAGTCCAGCTCCAGCCAAGGCCTTTAACTGCTGCCCTTGAACAGGTGTTGACGACCTTCTAAGTGCAAGGTCACTTTACTCAGGTAGCTAAACTGGCACTAAACTGGGGAGAAGGGGAGGGTGTACTTACTGTGTTTTTTGGGAGCAGGGTTAATTTTTCTTTGTCAGTTTTGTTTCCTGGAGCTACAGGAATACCTGTAACAGTGGAGGGGGTGGAGATTGTGTGGGTAGGTACATTGGAGTTAGTGCACTTTTTATCTGTTGGGCTGGATCAGCTTAACATCAAACTGCACCCGTAAGTATGTGCACAAGCGTTTACTGGATGTGTTACGTTTCACTCTGTTGGCAGTTGCAGACCAAAATAGTAAAGTAAATGTATTCCTGCTACCTCCTGCTGCCTGGGGTCATTAGCCTCCTCAGAGACCTTTGCTATACAAATCGAGCTCTCTTTGGCGAACAATTGACAAGCAGCAAGAGTCCAGTTCTGGGTTCCCCAGTTCAAAACAGGGAACTACTGGAGAGAGTCTAGTGGAGGGCTATGAGAATGCTTAAGGGACTGGAACATCTCTTGTGAGGGAAAACTGAGAGATCTATGTCTGTTTAGCCTGGAGAAGGCTGAGAGGGGATATTATCAATGCTTATAAATATCTAAAAGGTGGGTGTCAAGAGGATGGGGCCAGGCTCTTTTCAGTGCTGCCCAGTGACATGACAAAGGGCAACAGGCAAAAAGAAGAACACTGGAAGTTCCACCTGAACATGAGGAGGAACTTTTTTACTGTGAGGGTGACAGCACTGGAACAGGCTCCCCAGAGAAGTTGTGGAGTCTCCTTCTCTGGAGACTTTCAAAACCCGTGTGGACACGTTCCTGTGCAACCTGCTCTAGGTGACCCAGCTTTAGCAGGGAGGTTGGACTAGATGAATCTCCGGAGGTCACTTCCAACCCCTACTGCTCTGTGATTAAACACAAGAGTTTGCCACCTTTTCATAGAATTTCATGCAGTATTGCTCAGATAGAATTGGGGGGGGGGGTTCTCATGAGTGATGGTTTGTTGAAGCTTTCACAAATTTTAATCATCTGAGTATTCACAGAAGAGCATGGGATTCCTATTTCAAAAAGTCTTTGAGAAAAGGCTTTGAACATTATATGAACCTTAACTAATTTATTATTTCACATGTAAGATTATGTACAGTGGACATATTTTTCTTCAGTATGTACAAACTACATTCCAAAGGGCTGAAGGAAAACAAGCAAATTTCCAGCCCTGGTGGAAGTAAAGATAACCTGGAAAAATGTAAAACTGACAGTCAAACTCAGATTTCAGAAAGATCCTGGGATTCTTGCTCAATTTGTCTGTGCACAAAACCCACAGGGATACTGAGATGATGAAATCAAAGCTTGCCTGGATTGTCACCTGCAAATTTTCAAATTAGTCTTAATTTTGAGGGGCAAATTAATTGACCTGCAACTTTGGGAAGGTACCAAGGTGCAGCAGATGTGTGCGTGTCTCCTTAGTGTGAGGTGACACACTTGGACTCCCATAAATCAACCGCTGAAACATGATTTGGGTGAAATTACTACCAAATGTCACATATGTAAGGAATGTACCAATCTTTGAAAAGCCTTGCCCTGAAGTGCCATCAATCATCTTCTGACAGAGGACCAAGCAGCTGCCCGGGTCTGTCCTACATCAGTTTCAGTCAACATGACGTTGGTGAAACGCGTGCAGCCTCTGAAGCAAAGGTTCAGAAACTGAACTGTCAGACAGAAATATGGACGGAAATGCCCCAAATAACGGAGAAGCTTAACAATTACTCAAATCAAGAACTAAAAAAACAAGACAGGCGGTGGCTCCGAGGGAGTCCGATCCGGACCAAGAGGGGTCTGTGAACAGCCGTGGCGGGCAGCTCGACAGCGGCTCCTGGCACACGGCCGTCGCCGGGTGGGCCTCCCCTCAGCCCAGTGCTCCCGCGCCCGCCTCCGAGACTACAACTCCCGGCATGCACCAAGACGCACAGTCGAAAGCCGGCGGGTCGGCGAGCCGCGCTGCATGCCGGGAGCCGTAGTTCATGGCGCCCGCTGCAGGCGCTCTGAGGCGCTACCCGCTCCCGCCACCCGTGGACCCTACTCACCGGAGCCGGCCACCACCAGGAGCCTGAGGGGGGGCGTCCGCCGGACGCGGCGCCTCCTCGTCAGGAGCGCCAAGGGGACGAGCAGCAAGGGGAGAAGGAGGACGGCGACAAGCAGTAGAGGCTCCATGACGCGGTTGGAACCGTCCCACCGCCCCGCGCAGAAGTGGGCGGTAGCACCTCCCGGCGTACGGCAGCCGGCGCGGCTCAAACCTCTCCGCGTCTTTCGCCGCTGTCCCAGCGCCACTGCCCCAGGGCTGCGGTGAGGCGCCGGGAGCGCGGCCCGCGAGGTAGCGGGACGGGACAGGCTGGGCCAGGGCAGCGGGACGGACGAGAGTGGAGGGTCCGGCGGCAGCTGGGCCATACCGGGGCAGCGGCGCAGGGCCCGGGGCTGAGCTGGGCTGGGCTCGGGGCGCGCTGCCGCCGGTTCTCGTCGCGGGTGGGCGGTGGCCGGCGGCGGAGCGGGGCCCCGCAGTTGCCCTCGAGTGCTCGACGCGTGCTAGCGGTATTGAAGCGTTAGGGGCTTCCCGAGCGTGGGGAGATGCGTGCTGGACGGGAGCTGTCACTTGCCCGTCAGACACTGGCCTTCACCACTTCATCTGGCCGTTAGCCGAGCCTCTGCGGCTCCGAGATGCTCCCGAGTCGGAGCTTGGCCGCGAGGGTAGATAAGCAGCGATGGCTGCATAGGAACGCGGGCCGAGCCCTCGGGCCGCTCGTCTGCCTTTTCTGCGTGGGTTAGAGTCAGCTGAAAAGAGATCGAACTGCCTTAATTCACTTGTAAATTGAGAAATCCATAGTGAGGGCTTAGCCGTGTGGCTCCGTTGACACGTACAGATCCCTGCGGGAATTTGCAGCCGTAACCTTTTCCTGGGTATATGCGCTTACGTGCAGCTATAATTTTCCATAGCCTACCATAATGCATAAAATTAAGACTATTAATATTTCACTGCCTCTCGTGATTCTTGTTTTAATTCTTTCTAATACTTCAGCATTTGATTTCAGTAAGAAGCATGGAGCTGCAGATCAGCACTTTTTTCATCTCTGTCAGCATCCGCTCTTTGTCGAGTCGATGGTGATGATTCAGCCATTGGACTAAGCTCAGATGAGATGTGCGTTTGCTAGAAAGAGTAAGACACTACATTTTATGATTAGGGATGAGTGGACTTGGTTCATTGTTGTCTTTAAATTATGTGCCAGGGAGCAAGTCTCTCCTCTTGGTTTACAAATCAGGATCAATGAACTTTAGAAGTTTTTGCAGTGGTTTGACACCATTGCTTTGTGGGGTGACTTGTTAAGCATATGAAACATGACAGCTGTGAGCTTCTACCTCAAGTGAACAAATACAATAGATTAAGCACATTGCAATTCTGCATCTTCCTGGTGTGGTTTCCTTGCTTGGTTTTGTTTTTTTTTTTTTATTTTTATTCTTGTTCATTATGAAAAAGTTTGACTTTTTTGTACCCTTACCAGCCTTGGAAGCTGAACGTTTCTTTCTCATTTTTAACAAAAAACTTGTGCCAGTCACAGATTCCACTGTTTATTGCATAATTTACAAGTAAAAGGTATACTTTCTAGGTACCCTTTGCCATTTTAGAATCTGAAGTGAATCTTTTTGATTCATGTCTCACAGTTCTACAGATGATGCTTTGCTTTTCTTTACATCAGTGCAACATATAATTTTGCAGTTGTTTTATGCAGAGACTATTAAAAACGGTGTTACCATGGTAAGGTCTTCCACCCAAATGAGTAACCTCACAAAAAGGATCTCACCGCTTAATAATTGTTGACAGTTGAAAAAAACCCAAGGTTTTAATTAATAGTTCTGTCGATGATGCATGAATTTCAAAAATTCATTTTGCTTTCCACTTAAATTAGCTCCATAAACCTAATAATTAGGGACAATAGAAATGAAAGTTTCTAAATTACAGAAGACAGGGTGAGAAAGCACCAGAGTCCTTCTTCAGAAAATAAACTATTATGTTAAGACAGTAAGTTCTGTAGGAAGTTTAAATACTAATTTTGTCGGTGGTGATCTTCCCCCTCTTGTATCTTCTTTGGTAAACAATAATGTCATTGATGTAGAATGTATCCCAGGTTTCCACAGGGGGTGTAGCTAGCAATTGTTTTATTTAAGGATTTTTTTCCCCAAGGCTTTTTTACATCTTCTGTTTGCTCTTATTTTTCCTACCATAAGAAGTGTTAAAGAACTACTTTTTATTAGGCATTTTGTTCAGAGAAACATTTCTGGAATCTCAGCAGCAGAGAGTGATATAAAAACCCTTCTACTTATTTTCTCCTTTTTATGTTATTTCTTCTGTATCTACATCCTTCCCCTTCTTATATAGAGTTCTTCTGTAAGGCTATTCGGTGACATTGTTTAGGTCAGTTTCTCATTACAGTAAAATTGGAAGGGGTTGTTTTTTTTTTTTTTTTTTTGCTAGGCAGGTTGTTTAAAAACAAGCAGAAAACTAAGTGGTGCATACAAGGTAATAGCTATTCTTTGGACTGGAAAACTGAGGATCTGACAGTTCCTTGGATGCCAAGCGAAGATCCTGTCTTTCAAGGAGTCTAAAAAGCTAACCAGTGAGTTTGCCTCATCAAGTCCGAGAACAAGTGCTGAAAGTCTTCCTACATATTGGGAATTCTTCTTGAATAAGGAATATAGCTTTTAAGTAGTATTCACAGCAGATTGCAAGGCTTGAGGGAAGAGTCAGTTTGGTGAGACTGGTTAACTAAAGATTGAAGCAACAATCTGCAACCTAGCTGCCACAGAGTTCTGCAGATTTTTTTGTTTTTTTTCCTTTGTGAAAACTGAGTAGAGTCCATGAAGATCCCATTTGCAGTGTAACACTGCTAATTAAATCTTTTCTCAATAGGACATGGGTGTATTTGTGGTTTTTCATCATGGCAACTCCCTGCTTACTTGATACAATGTTCTAGACCAGAGAGACTTTGGTCCAAGAACTGTGAGTCATGGAGCAATCAAGTAACTTCCTTGGTGCTCAATTCCCATCTGTCAAGCACCTTGAGAATACTTCATCTTGGCATCACATGTGCATGTGAAAGTTAATATGAAAAAGCAGTAACTGTCCCACAGTTTAGCACATCATGATCACATTAGCTAAATAATGTGAAGCAGGTGAAGTGTAGTTCTGCAAGGAAGGCAGGCAATGGATAGTGCTGAATACTGTTCTCCAGTCTGTAATGTTAATAATACAGCAAGTGGATGTGTAAGCTGTTTGTCTGGGAGGAAGCAGTGAACTTGCCCAGAAAAGTCATTTGACAGAGTGATCTAAGTGCAGCAATTACAAGGGCTGTGTCTGGTACCTCTGCTACTGTTGCGGGAAGTTCACTTTGAACTTCTTTACTGAAGGAGAAATAAACCACGCTCGTTCTAAATAATTGATCACTGGAATCCAAAACAAAACCCTGAAACTCTTGAATAGGAAAAAAATAATTTCTCTATACAATGGTATAGCATTTTTTTTCCATTTACTGCTTCTGAGACAATGTTCTGAAGAAAAACCTGCTGATTTTAGATGTGAATGGTCTCTGCAGAAGCTTACTAGTACATCTGGTGCATGTCTCCTTTGAAAGTTACACTGGTGAGTACTAAATTGAACTGAGGAAAGCTCGCTCCTTCTGCATTTCAGTTTCTTTTGTCTCCAATAGGAAAGGCTGCAAATGGAATATAAACAAAAATATTTTGTTCCCTGAAATGAAATGTAGGCAGCTTTGGCTATCTGATGGTCATTCACTTTCTGAGATTCCACTTGTAAGTGATCTAACTTTAACCACTAAACAAGAAAGTCTTTCCATGCAACTGAAATACACCTTATAGTCATGGTTTCTTAACCGGCATTTAGAATAATGGCTTTTTTTTTTTCTTCCTTCTAATTAGGAATCTAAAAGTAGTCCTATGAACAAAACTGTTTTTTTCTTCAATTAGGTCATTTTGCCTTGTTTTGGTTTAGAGTGCAGCTCCGCAAGCAGTTGCATCAGCACAACTCAGGTAAACTAGCAAAATACTAGAGGCTGGGTGAGGAAAAGGGCAAGAAACCTCTTAGTCAGGCTTTGCAACTGGAAAAAATTGTAATGTGGAAACATTTATCATGTTAAACCTCAGTCATGTATTAAATGTATCTAAATATTATTATTAGTTTCTGCACAATATTTTCTTATAAGAAGTGATTTGAAAGACAAGATATATAAGTAAATTTGATTTTCTGCAGAAAAGTTATTTCTTTTTATGTGCTTAGAGTGTTTTTAGAAACAAAAAGAGCAGTGGTATTATGCCTCTTGATTAGAGAAAGCCTGAAGACTTCTGATGAATTTGAATTGGTGATTCTTTAATATTTGAAATTCAAGCTGCATCTGGAAGACTCTAGAACAGTAACAACATCGTAAGTGTAAAAAGTTCTGCTTTTGGGAACGGAAGGGATTTTTAATTAAATCAGTGGACTAGACCATTTGGGATCATCTGGGGACAAGATGAAGCAGGCAGCTGATAAATATATAAGCTACTGGCTGATCTCACTTGACGGCAGATTGAGGATGTTATCAGAGCCAGTCTGTGGCAAAATTTGTCCCTTTTAGCAGCAGTTACTTTCAATTATGTTGGGCTAAGTGCAGTTTTACTTTCTTGTGAGTCATTACAATTAGAGGAATGTAATCTTAGAAGTCCTGATTTGTATTTGTAATCAATAATATCTTAATATTTGTGTTAGCATTACAGTTAGTGCCGTGCTTCCTGGTCTAAGGGCACTTCTCATATATATTTAAGATGATTCTCATTTGTTTAGATACAAAGATACAGCATTTGCAAACACTTAAACACTGCTTGTCCTAAATAGCCAAAAAGTTGGAACTAAATTCCCCCAATAATGAGATATAGTCTCTATTAATATTGAATTATTTCTCCCATTCATGTTTGCCATTCTTTACACTTTAATTTCCAGTGGTGTGCTGTGGCGTCCAACTCTGCCTTCAGTGACAGAAAGCAAAGTGGTTTTGAGTTTACACCAACTCAAAAAGTATGGTATCCTTCCCTCCCACTATTTAAAGTTTTCCCCCTTTCTGGCAATGGTGAGTTCTCTCTTATGTAGTCTTTGGCAGTGGGGGAGGAGGTTGTTCTTTTAGAATTTTGTCCAGGTCTAAATACCACTTATGAATTTAGAATCAAAGTAGCAATTTGTAGGGAAAATATTTTTTTAAATTTTGGTTTGGTTTGGTTGGTTGGTTTGGGGTTTTGTTGTTGTTGTTTGGTTGGTTTTTTTGTGTTCTTGTCAGCTTTGTGTTTGTGATTTTTTTGTTTGCTTGTTTGGGTTTGGGGTTTTTTTTGAGTTTGTTTGCTTGCTTCTTTGGGTTTTTTTGGAGGGTTTTTTTTGGTTTTTTGGGTTTTTTTGGGTGTTTTTTCTGACAGGCATGAGCTACACTGCTAGCAGATGTTTCTTTAACCTACTACCTCTGACAGTGTGGCGAGAGAGCCGGTGTGTGTAGCTTTGATGATGCAAGGTTTGGTAACCATTTGGGCACTTTCTGAGTGAGATTTTATGAAGCAAGAACATTTGTAGTAGACAGCATGAAAATTACATATTGCAACTTGCTGTAATTGCTGGGTAGCATTTTCAGGGCGCAGTCCCCATAATGTAATGTAAACTAGTGTTCTTTTATGTATTAAAAAAGCCATGAGAAAGAGACTCCTGTTTCAAATATTTAAAGTACTGAGTGTCCTGGAGGTCACTGGGTGCCTTTGGACTGTAAAAATAGGGCCTTTCTAAAAAATACTCCTAAAAATAGATTTGGAGTCTGATATTACCTTCCTGGAAATATATCTTCAAATCTGTTTATAATGTTAAATGAAATTTGCAGGATACTTTGGGGTTAGGGTGTAGGGTTCTTTACATATTCACTGCTGCTTCTTGACTGGGATTTTCCTGAGCTTTCCATGGATCTGTAAGGAGGGTGAGGAGAGACACACATTTGTTCAGCCTTTCCTGGATTCCTGCTGTCAGAAAACTGGACATTGCTTGTGCAGGGAGATAGCCTGGTCTGCTCTATATCAGCTCGTATCCATGCATGTCTCTTCCTCTCTCAGACTGAAAATCAGGTGGTTGGGTGGGATGCTTCTGTCATCTGAAGTCATCTAGATTTCAGTACTCAGTCCTTGGTACTTAGGCTTGAGAAAAAGGCCTCTCAGCCTTCTACACTCTCCATCATTTCCTTGTGAGCATACAAAATATATTAGAACTGATACCCTCTACTGTAAAGACAGGTTCCTGAGTTGAAAGTGAGGACAGTTTTCTGAGCCATTTAGGTTTTTAAAGGTCTGGCATTGAACATGCTGCATTTGCAAAGAATGGGTTATAGTAAAAGAGAAGAAATTGTGTGTTCTGGTTTTGCTCTGCATTGTCTTTCATGTTATTTTCCTCCCGTTTTCCCTGTGTCTTTATGCAATTGCATTTAAAAATATGCCATTTATTGACTATTGTTTTGGGGATGCTGCCAGGTATGGCTGTAGTTTGGGAATTTGTCCAAATCCTATTAAAGTCAATTGAACGTAATGACTCCACTAGCTCTCAATGGAGATAAATTGAATTCTTTGTAGAGTTTGCAGGGGCTGGCCAAGTTGTCTCAGCATTTTAATTTCTGTACATTTTTGTATAATTCTTGCAAGATAAAATATTAAAACTTTGAAATCTGAATTTCCTTCTATTGCTTCTATCTGTAAAAATATGGAAGATGTGGAGCACAGAAAACCATGTTTACAAAAGCCCATCACAGTCAAAAGTCCAGCTACAGCCAATAAAACTCACCTTCTGCACTCATTTTAAGTCTTGAATTATGTGATAACATAAAATTTAAAGCTAGATACCCCTCACATTTTTTTTAATTAGCCACAGGTGATGTGTAACGTTGTTCTTTCTATGCTTGACAGTACAAGAAGAGAATGTCCTTGCCTATATTACAGATTAAATAAATGTTAGGAAATTATACACTCTTTGTATTAGTTATTGTGAATTTAACACATTGTTAAGGTGTCAAGAGATTTGATCGATTCCTATTGTTGTGAATTAAACTGATAATAAGACAATTGCTTTGAGTTATATTAATTATTTTGTTGACTGAAAAGAAAAAATGTTATTCATGTGAAAACATGAGTTTTCATGGCAGCTTCTGATTGACTAACACTGACCAATGACAAATAAATAATAGAAATAATTCCCAAATAGGGAACTTACAAGTGATTTCATATTCTTTTTAGAATACTTTGAAGACAAACTATGTCTTTTTGATTATACCTTTATGTCTGAGGACTGATGCAATTGTAAATACAACCAATTCTTAAGCAGGTAATAGTCAAGCCAAGAGCTTGTATAAGCCTCAATTATTATTATTATTAAAGTGTAATTGAGAAACTGCTTGTAAGGTAAGCTGCAATCACCTTTAAAAAGTACTGTACATACAAAGAAAGAAAAAAACAACATTGTTCAAAGTGCATCGGAAGAGTTACTGCCCCGGACTTGTTACTTTCTCCCTTTGTTGTCTATTTTTGTAGTTAAGAATCGGATCATGAGAAGCCTTGATTCCTGTTACTTCCACAGTGGTGATGAGGAGGATGAAGTACTGTGTTCTTGTCTAGATTATTATTTTTATTGTTACAACGTGAAGGTATTCTTTGGCACAGGCACTATGTAAAAGTCAGATGAAAACACTGTCCCTGTTTTAAAGAGATTTATTGGAATACATATTATTTTAAGGAAAGATTAATTACATAAGGTGCAGAGCACTACCTGCTCCAGAACCTGGCTTTGTGTATTTTTCCCTAGGACAACTTGACATAAAAGTCGAGTTCAGTGCCCAGATGGCCTGTGTACATAAGCATCAAAATTTGCTGAATTCTGAACATCATGGACTTGCTGCATGTTATGTGTGGCACATCCAGTGAGTCAGAGATGTCCAATCTAACACTCAGTGCATATGTGTGGAGTACAGTATGTCCACAACGCATCTGACTCTTGCACTGCAGAACATGGCATTGGACTAGAACATCTGGGTCTATGTATGTGCAGGTACTGTCACCCAAGATAAACTGGATCTTCAAGTTCCCACTTTCAGTGGTGAGATTCCTGTTTCCACTGGGGCATAATTTATGCACAGAAAAAGAAAGACATGGCCAAAGGAACTTCCAGATGCGTAATATCCATTACTCAGCAAATCAAATGGAAAGATGATGAAATGTTGGCTCTTTAAGTGGTCCCAGTAGAATTATTACAGCAAAATGTTTATGTGCACAACAAAATAAATGTGCAACATTGAACCCCCCCCCAAAAACAACAACCCACAACCAAGATGTTGTAATTTGTGTATATTACTATGCAATTTGGCTGCAATTTGTTTAGTTAGACAATGTATTTGGTACAAGTCACAAAGAGACATTTCAAAACCTATTTGTAATGTTTGCATGATACCGTTTTATGGTGAAAGTCTTCCACCTTAGCATTTTTTCCATATATATCACATACACAGGATTTTTGTTTTATTTTCCTTATTTTTAATTATCCTTGGGGTTTATATTCAGTATTTTTCTAATATTTGTAGATGCTTGATTAAGTCAGAGTGAGCATTGCTCATCAGCAAAAATGTACAGGGTTTTGAACAGTGTCACTAAAAGTGGAAACCTAAAAACATTCTCAGCTTGATATGGAAGGCAAACTTTTGTTCTGTGTTTTAGCGCTAATGTATTTAAAATATGCTGTTTTCTTTTCTCTTTGTATCTTTCATACCAGGACTGCTGTCTTAAATCTTAGGTTTGGAAGTTACAGTACAGAGCATGATCTCCTGCATATGGCTAGAATTGCACAGAGGGGCAGAAATATGTATGAAATAACATGCAGATCATGGCTTTAGAGGGGAAATCACTAGACCTACTGATATCAATGGAGACTAAGAATTAAATTCTAGGTAAGGATCTATAATAGCGCCAATACAAAATTTGTAAATAATTACAATATTAACAAGTAGCACTACCAAAAGCAGTGTCTTTGCTAGAAGATATTATTAGCAATAAAAGAAAAATGAATATATATTCTGAATATATTCTGGTGCTCCTAAATTGTGTTACACCTCTTTACCCCAAAATGTGAAATTAAAAAGCTTTGATATTTAAGATATATCAATTTAAAAATAATTTTGTTTGAATTATTGCAAATATTATTGAGTACTGTATATGAGAACTATGTGAAAAACAATTTTTTCTTATTCAGGGTTTTTTGGATTTCAGCAGCATTTAGACATATATTATATGAATGTGCACCAGGTTTCATTGTTTCCTTGTGCTGCTAGGTAATTTCCTCCCTTGTTTCCTTAAGGCTTTCACAGATCAACAGAGGATGGAAAAAATCACTAAAAATGATAGATTTTTGCAAAATCTTAAGAATTGACAGACACTCAGAGGAAACTGTCTTGTCTGAAGAAACTACTTCACCCTTTCAGGCTAATATATCTGCTATTAAAATATCTTAATAAACCATTCTTTCCACACCGTGGTGCTTGCTGAAAGAGGCATAGTTAAATGCTGTGCAGCTGCTACAGCGTGTGCTAAAGTTTAGACTGATCTAAGAGAGGCTTAGAAGCTATCTTTAGCATACAGATGAGTGACACTATCCTGAGCATGCACTCTGTCTTTTTACCTGATGTGCTGCTCCTGAAAATCTGATGCTGTCATGTAAAACACAATACCTATTATCAACAAGCGCTATTTTTTTCTCTACCTGAGTTATGTTGATTTCAATTAACAGTCTAGACATAAAAAAGCACGTTGCTTTCTGAACCTTTGCGTGTTGAATTGTTGAGAAATAATTTGTTTGGGTTTAGAACTGCTTGGCACCAATTTCATGCTTTTCAATTGTGTGCCATTACAAAGTACATCTTCTTTCATTTTCTGCTGTTCTGACATCATCAGATTCTAGTCACTACCCTGTTCTACAGGGCTCTTGTTGCTAAGAGCCTCAACTGTCACAAGGCAAAAGGAAATATGTGCATGTGAAGAAGAGAGACATATTATTTCAGGCTTCCTCCTGCTGTTTGTGGTGTGCTCCATTTTGGAGATTAGGGAGTAGAAAATTCATGTTAATCTCAGACCTCTCTAGGTGAAGCCTTTGGGAATGAAATGCTTTCTAGACCCTCAGTTTGGTGATCCCAAAGATACACCCAGGCATGGCTTTGTTTACTGAAGAGCCAAGGACACATTTAACAAAGCTGCAGTACTGCCTCTTGCAATCTTTTGTGCAGGCTCATCGGAGGAAGGAAAATACATGGGAGGAATGTGAGGTAGACAATGAAGGAAGCCAAGGGAGGATGACTGTGGGGAGAAAGAAAATAAAGTGACAGAAAAAGGCGATAATAAAATAGAGGATAAAGTGGGAGATGGGAAAAAGAGGAGACAGAATGACCTGGAAAAGAAAAAAGATGGTGTTCCTCTGAGTTCTGTGGATCATATTCAGCACATCTGTGTTAATGCAGTTTGATGTTTTGTTGTAATGCTGACATGGTGCATCAGCATAGCAGTTTGTAATGCAGCATAATAAACTCATAATATGCTGGTTTACAGGTCTTTGGTAGCTTCTGGATACTTATAGTCAGGACAATAATACCAACAGAGAGGATAATGCTGCGGGTGAGGTGTAACTAGATGAAACAGTCAGTGTGTGATGAGAGATTAATGGAGAAGACAGAAAAACTGGAAGAAAACTGAAGAAGGGAGGCTGAGACACAGGAAGAGGTTAGTGACCAGCTTTCCAGAAACAATCCTTTGTTCCATTACTGAGAGTAAGCACCACTGGCAGAAAGGCTATTTCAGATGGGGAGGTGGCAGGAGCTAGGAAAGCTAAACTAACTGACCTAAGATAAAGGA
Source organism: Megaceryle maxima (assembly GCA_024605025.1). Taxonomy (NCBI): domain Eukaryota; kingdom Metazoa; phylum Chordata; class Aves; order Coraciiformes; family Cerylidae; genus Megaceryle; species Megaceryle maxima. The sequence continues at coordinate 9,045 of JANHGN010012268.1, read as the reverse complement.
GGGAGGGTGTGTTTAGAGTAAGTAAGCTAAAGCAGGGGAAAGTGAAGGTATTGTTTAGTACACTGCTACCTACAAATGTGACAGGAGACATTACAGTGACCTGTGCTGGAAAGGTAAGACTCCCATTCTTTAGCACTCAGTCTGAGTAGGTATAGCACAATATGCATCAACTCACAAAATGTGTCTTCTGTTTGGAAAATGAAGATAATTTGCTTCCAGGGAAGCATGCAAAGCATGCAGCTCAGTGACTGTTGACTGGGTACAGGCAGGACGTGGTTGGTTTTTTTTTTTAAAGCAAAGCATGCAGATTCACTGTGCAAATTTTTTGGGGAGAGGGAGAAATTTTTATAAATTGATTTTTTTTTTTCCCCATTCACTGTTTTCCTGCTATTTTTCAATCTCCTCTTTTCAGTCTTGGGCTTTCTGAATTGAACGCTCCAATATTCGCTGCCTGCAGTTACTGTGATTGGACTCCACGGGTGGCCTGAGCAATTTTCAGACAATAGAGCTGGTTCTTTTCTCGCTCACACCAGTGTAACTCGTTGGCTTCAGTGGAGTTACTCTTGATTCATAGTGTTGTGAAAGGAGAATTGTGCTTGCTCTTTCATATGTTCTTTCATCTCCATGATATTTTTGCTTACATGTATAATTGATTTTCTGGTAATATCTCCTGCTGCTGACAGGTAGACCTAGGAACTTCCTAAGACAGAAATAAACTTAAGCATTTTTTAGGTCACTGACTTCAATCCACTGCTGCTACAACACCGCCTTATATAATTTATTTCATAAACTGATCAAACTTTAAACATTCCTTTAGACTTGATTCTTACCACAGTTGGTAAATTCGGACAGAAAGGTTAGCTACATCCTGTGTAAGATCAAAATCACAACTAAAATAACTTTCAAATGCTCTAAAAGTATTTTCTTTTCTCACATGTGCCCCACTTTTCAGTACAGCAACCATGATAAAGGCTTCATTCTTGGCAGCAGTAGGCTCTGCTCTGAAGCATGCTTCTGAAATTACAGGCATACTTGGGAAAGGGTACCGTGTAGTTTTCTATTCATGGTCACGTCCCTCTCACAGATTTTTAGGGAGAGTTACAGGCTGTCATCTGACAACAAATTTTTACCATACCTGAAGTGCCACCCTGAAAGTAATTACAGAAAGAGAAGGGTATAGAACAGGTGTGTGCAACATGGCTGAGGATGGATTCCTGCAGAATTCAACCTGCTCATGTTGGACTACCTTTTCTTTACCACCCTGTCTTAGCAGACCCTTTACCACCCTGTCAGCAGAATTTTTCCTCATTTATGGAATTTTTGGGCCTAATTGGGATGAAGCTGAAAATCATCAGTGTTATCAAGGAGTTTAATTGTAATTAAAGCATAGATGAAAAACAGAGCCCATTTTTTCTCTTACATAGTGCAAATAAGATGATTCAGCTGAAGCCAGAGGAATTATGCTGTTACCTGTGAATGCCACTGCGATACTTCCATGTCCTCCCTACCTTCTCTATGGCCTTTCAGCACATGTGCCCTCTATCAACATGGAAAATATTTTATTTTATGCCCTGTGTTCCTAAATCTCTGGTTTGCACCTGACTTTGGCAAGCCTGTTGCCTGTACTTCCTTCCCCACTGAAGCTTGGCTTCAGAAGTACATTTGTTACTGGGAAACTTCTTGACAGTTACCATTTAGCAGTGGCAACTTTGGTCTGCAGCTGCTGGAAAATGGTGGCTGCACGTCACAAGGGACTGACAGAGAGGTGTATTAGTTGTGAAAGCCAAACTGTGGTCACTGTATAGCAACCAGTTGGCTGTGATACTATTCTGGTGACTTGTTTATCCAACCCTTTGGCTACTGTATTTCTGATGCAGAAATAGATGCATGAGTTGCATCATGAAAGTACAGTAAGCCTCATATTTTTTGGAATTACTGGACATGCTCAAAGTAATTGTGTGGTAAGTTCATGTAACACTTTGTAGGATTGGTAGACTCTCTTGCTTTTGTTGGAGTTGCTTTGCACATGCAATCCAGTCCTGGTGTTTGCTCTGAGGATCACTTTGGGTTTGCTGGACATGGGAACATCCACATTGAGGCTGCTGCACATAGGCAGTAACATCCAGTTATTTGATACCAACCATCCATACTCAAAATCTTCCTGGAGAACATTTCTGTTGAGAAAAGAGAACAGAAAACCAATCTAAGGCAACCTGCACTTACGGTAGCCAGTTCTTTTTTATCTGCAGATTCTCTTTATCAGAACTCTAAGAGATATTCTGCTGTATGCTCACATGGAGAGCAGCTGCCACCCAAGGAATCCTCAGTGCATCTCCATTCTCAGCTTTACAGTCAGCAGTGCTCAACCTGGCACGCGTTGTTGGGCTGTTGAAAGATGACATTGCCTCTGGTCATGATCTGCTGCGTGTTTGACAACGTGCTGGTCACAGGCCAAGGAGAGAGCAGCGAGGCAAGTCAAACTAGTTTCTTTCACCCACACAGCATGCTGGGCCAAAGGAATTGTTTGTTAGTCTGTGTGCTACACAAGCCTTGTACAGAGGTTTGGGTAGAATCTGGTTTGTCTTGTAGATGCTTTCTAACCTGCAAGTGCATAACGGTGATGGGTTATTTTGAGGCTTGGAGTTCTGATAGATGGTCTTTGGCAGAGTTATCCGTTCATTTTAAGACATTACTGCTCCCAGCTGTCTCCTTTAGCCTGCTGCTAGGTGTTACCACACTCCCATAGTGGAGATTCCAGGTCACAGGCTGGTGTATTAAAAAACCACCCGCTTTCATTATGCTCTACTAGAATGATCATGACCTCAGGAAATTGGGAGACATCTTATACATGACAACTAAATTGGCCACAACTTGTCACTCAGAGCCTTCGGTTCTTAACCATAAGCGGAAAGAGTCCTTGCCTGAGCCCGCAGGCCTGAGGACAGCATTCCTGCCTTTACTGCCACTGCAGATCCTCAGTCACCCCAGAGGTCCACTGCTTGTTCATATGGAAGTCTTTTGTCATAGCTGTTACAACTTAAGGAGTCAAGGGGTATGCATAAAGAAACTTCAAAGCCAGTGACACTGGATTAAATAAGAAGTGAGGATTGTTCTTTTGAAAGTGAATTACTGAAGAAAAAATCTCTTAATTTTTTTATAGTTTGTCATCTTGAAAGTTGTTAGGTTTTAGTGGTTGTTCTGTTTCACTAAAAACCGTAGACAGAGGTAGGAATATTTCTTTACATGAGGAGTAAAATGATCTGACATCAGAGTAAAAGATGACATTTTAACCCCAGTTTCACAGAGAAATTGTGTTGATATGGTATTGCTCTCTTTGTCCATCTGTTTGTTTCTGGAATGGAAGAAGATCAGAAGCAGGAATGGGATCTCCTCTTTCACTGAACTGAGAATGTCTTGTGGAATTTTATTATCAAAAATCAGTTTAAAAGCTGGTCAACTGTAAGACACAAGTCCATAAGAAATCAAACTTTGGTAGTTCCAATGTTTACACAAACAGCGGGCAGTTGCTTTATGTTCAGCAATGGATTAAGCCAAGGATGGCTTGAAACAGTTACAGCTGCTGGTGGTGTGCCCTGCCCACCTCCTACAGGTTACCATTTCTACAGCAGGAATGGCTCAATGCCTCATTAATCAGTACCTGAGTTTCTGCGTTTTGCAGATCGGCGTATGAGGGCAAGCCAACATCAGTTTCTGCTCAGGCTTAAGCCACAGCATTCCTACTGTGGGAGACATCTTGCTGGGGAGATTAGTGTGCATAGTTGGGGCAGGTGATTTCTTTGTCAGATGAAGCTTAATCTAATGTGAGCTACATCTGAATACCTTCAACATTATGTTGTTTGAAAGGGGTGAATTTTTCAGTTACTGATCTAAAAGATCAGGAATCCTTAGTGGAAATGGGAAGTTGAGGTGGTTTAGGATGTACGTGATAGCAGAAGCACTCCAAGAGGAACAGTCCTGACCATTATGCTTTTGAACTGGTAAAAACCCAAGTCCACTCATCATAATATTTAATTCTGTCAACATAATTATGCTTCTCTTTGATTTTTCAATACTATACAACAGTTCAAAAATAAAAAATGGAAATTTTACAAAAATGTCAGCATTTAATTGGAAAAAATAGCAAGAATCAGCAATACCTGTTCTCCATATGACAGGTGTGTTACCCATGGCCCTGTCTGTGTTCTACAGTGCTATTGAGGAGTGCACAGCTGGTTCCCAAGGCATGAATACTCACATCAGCATTTTTCCTGGGATGTATTTTAGACAATGGGGCTGTATAAATGAAAGGCTTAGTGACTAGAACGTTGGAAGGTGAAAGATGCTGTAACTGACAGGAATTTTTCCTCCAACACAAAAGCTGTTCTCAGCCATGGACATTTAGCAGAATTTGGGGACCTACGAGCTCATCCCGGTACGTAGACATGGCACCGACTGGGACGGCGAGCAGGCTCCGGGGGTCGTGATGGCAGCCGCGGTAGCGGAGGGGGGGGGAGGGGGCGGCGGGACTCTCTCCGCGCCGCCCGCTCAGGCGCTCGCTTCTGGGCGCTTTCACCACGGCTGCCTTTCGAGCCGCGCTAACGAGTTTAGGGACGGTCTCGGATTATTTACTTAGTTTAGTGAACGCCACTGGTCCGCGCCCGTCTGCCCAGACCGCTCTCCGGGTGCAGCGTCGGCTGCCGCCCGCCCGCCGGCCCACAGCCCCGCCGTGCCTGCGCTGCCAGGCGGCGCAGCGAGGGCGCCCGCACCCCAGTCCCAGGTGCCGAGGCCCTCGGGGTGAGGGGCAGGGGGAGCCGCTGGAGAAGGGGGCGGTGGCAATCGGCGCGGGGCGGGGCCGGGGGAAGCCGCCTTCCCCTCAGAGGCGACCAGCGGAACGCGGCGGCAGGTGGCGGCGGCTCGGTCCCTTTAAGGCTACGCTTGATGTAACTTGAGCCCCGCCGCAGCGGACCGGAGCCCCGGCCACCAGCAGCGGAGCATCCTGCGCCCGGGAAGGGCTGTCCTGTCCTCGCCGCCGCGGGGAGGCATGGCGGCGGCGCGGCCCCGGTAGTCGCGCTCCCAGGTGCGGCGGGCTTGGGGCAGGGGGGAGCAGGCGGCCGCTGGGTCCAGCGGAGCTCTGAGGGGCCGGAGCTGGCGGGGCGGGGTGGGGGTGGTGTAGCCTCTTTCACTCGTTCTCGTGGGGCTGCGCGGAACGACTCTTTCCCTCCCTCCCTCCCTCCCTGACTTGCGGGCCGCCCCCCGCGCGGCGCCGCCCCCGGGGGCCGCGGGCCGCAGCCGGCGGCGGTCGCCGGTCTGACAGCGCAAAGTACAGCGGCTGTGCCCGTCCTCCCGCCGCCGTGGCCGCGGCCAGAGCCAGCGCGGCGGTTGTGCGCGGCGCCTGCCCGCCTGCCAGCCAGCCGTCCGGGGCTACCGCCACGGGCGGACGCGGCGTGAACGGTGGGCACCTCGGCTGACTAGGAAAGCCAGGTAATGCTCTCCTCAGGGGGAGAGCCGGGCGGCTTCATTTTAGCGCTGCGGTGCTCGGGAGGAAGCCTTTTAGGGTTCCTCCGTGTTCCTGCCCCTCGGTACCCCCTTCGAGTTTGGGGGTGGTGGTGGGCGGTGTTTCTCCTCTGTTGCTTTTCGACTGCGAACTTCTTGTAGGGTTTGAGAAAATGGATGTAGGCAGATGATACTGCAGCGCACAGCTCATCCTGTTCACCCCGTTCTTCTAAAAAGCGTGCCTAATGTGCTAGCTGCTTTGGTGTGAATAGCCTTGCATAGGCAAGGGAATGGCTTAGGCTGCGTGTAGCTTGAATTTTGTGGTGTTTCTCTTTAATACTGCTTACTGAGCTAAGTAAGATACCAAAGCCAGTACATCTGATCTAATTGGAGCAATAGAAACTGCCATTCAGAACCACCAGCACAGCAAAACTCAGGCACTGCAGATGTTTTATTACTAGGCTTATTATAAAATGTGCAAATATCCAGTAGTCCTGCTTTGCTTTTTTGAAAATTAGTGTGGCAAGTTCTACAGAGATTGGATTTGGCTTTCAGTTTTAAACAGATCGGTAGAGGATAGGGCTGAATGGGATGTCCTGGTATCACTAGCAGCTTTAGGGTGTAATCTTGTTTGGAAATTGATCCAGTTTATCTTGAAATCCAGCCTTGACGAAAGTGAGGACTGTGGGCTTTATATCTGCCTTAGCACCTCCTTCCTATCTCTTGTGGCTATACAATTGTATTTATTATTTTTATGATGTGAAAAATGGATGTGGAAACAGTGAAATGATAATGTAAATGCGAAATGCCATTGACGATACAGTGCTTTAGTAACTCTTCTGCTCCTTTATTGTCTTTCAGTAAGTGCTGACTTGTTTCTATCATAATGGTTTCATATTGGGGGGTGAATAAATGTTTTGGGGTTTTTTTTTGTTTTGTTTTGTTTTTTCTTCTAAATTTCAAGTGGAAATAGAATTTCAGGAAAGGCACAGCATGTTAATAGCAGATGAGAAGAGTATTTTCAGCTCTTACTATGATTGAAAAGCTGTGTTGTTAGCTTTTGCAACATTACTGGCATCAACAGAGCACTTTGATACTGCCCTAGTCATGTGTAAGCAATACCTTGCTAAAAATTGTTATCTTCAAGTGCTTGCTGATACTGACCTAGAGACTACATGGAAAAGCTGCAAGAGTGAAGTTCTGATCACTTGTAATTACTGACTGAAGGGTTAAGGCAGTAATTTGGCTTAAGCCAGGAAAAAAAAAAAACTAATGGTGAGGAACCAACCTGGATAGAGTACTTTTTTTCCTGTATTACAAAGTAGTTGCACTAAACCTCCCACCCCACTCAGCCTTCCACTAGCTCAAAAACCGTATCAGCTGACTGAATGGTAATTAATGACTATGCAGTTTGGGTGATAAAGTGTCTGCTCATATATAATCCATGAAGTTCTGTATCTTGATCAGACTTTGCTGGACAGCTACAAGAAGATAACTGGGGCAGGAAAACATAGTGTAGTTGAAGCCGGCTTTGACTTACGAACTCTGGTCATTGTCCTCGGAGCAAAGAAATCATATGTAATCAGAACAGTATTATGTTTCTTTTAAGTGATAAGCTTTGGTTCAACAACATGAATTATTTTTCTTTTAAATCTGGTAAACAAAAGTAAATTTTCATGTTAAGCAGGACATAGTTGAAAACAACTTAGATAAAATGTTTATAGCTGAACTGTTTTTCCATCTCACGTAAAACACTGTGTCTACACCTGGTCCTTGAATTGACTTAAAATAAAGTACTCTTAATTTGCCTAAGCAAAACATTAAATTATTCCTGGACTTGGTACTTAATGTACTTAAACAGCATCTTGATAAACATATATGAAATCACCTTCTGAAATCAGTCTTGCAAAACTCTGAGTATCTGTGACATCAACTGCAGAGGCTGGGTGACTTAGTTTCTTCTGCGACACGAAACACAAAGGCTGGATGACTAGTTTCTTCTCTGCTATCATTGTACCTTTCTCCTTTGTGGGCATCATTGTTCTGTAATTGCTGCTAAAACTTCTGAGAGGTACAGGTACATCATACTTCTGAAAGTCAGATCATGCACTTTCCATGAAAGTACTTTTTCTTCTAGGGAGCCTGCACAGGGAATTTGTTTTAAGGAAGATTAGCTCTTCTAATGCATTTCTTGCAAGGGAGGGTTGGGAGGTTTTGTGTTTAATTCCATAATCTCCTGTACTACCTGTCACACACTGAAACATTACTTCTCCAATAAAATCTTTTGGAACCAAGGAAACAAAACATGCATTTCTTTTGTCCAAGAGATTGTGTCAGCGTCTTTGAAAGTCGGATGTGCTAGTATAGTCATTGCAGATGAATAAAATTGGTAGCATCATGAGACTTGCTGTATTTTAATCAAAAGGATGAAGTAGGTGTGATTGATGTTCAGTGGTTTTGCTGTTTTTCTGAAAAGTCTTCAACATGTATTTTGGCTTCCTTCACTTTATGGATTTAACCAACTGATTTTTTTTTTTTTTCTTTTTTTCTTTTCCCTTTTTTCTTTTTCCCTTGTGTGGTCCAAGAGAGGACTTGCCTACTACAAGTGAGATGACAAAGAGCTGGAACAGGCTGCCCAGGGAAGTGGCGGGGTCATCATCCTTGGAGTATTTAAAAGATGTGTAGATGTGGTGCTGAGGGACATGGTTTAGTGGTGACCTGGCAGTGATGGGTTGGACTTGATGATCTTAAAGGTGTCTTCAACTAGAATGATTCTGTGATGTAGTAACAAAGTTTTGGCCCCAGGAGTGGAGCCTGGAATGGACACCATACAGTACTTATCAGGGGATCTAAACTGGAAGATATAAAATTGAACTGATTGTTTTATTCCTTCATACAGAAGAAACATTATAGAAAATCAAGCTCAATACCTGCTGTCTCTAGTACTTTAAACTGTGTAAAAAGGGCATAGAATTTGATATGTATTTTGTATCTTCTTGGTCATCTGAGGCAAATAGAGAAAAGTTTAAAAAGGACTTGAGAGAATACTGAATATTCGTGATAGTATTTGAAACTGGAAGTTTTAGGAGACTAACATAAAGTATGCAAGACTAGTGTGCAGCTGCAGTAGAACAGGTCATCAGATGGACAACTGGAATAAACCAGAGTTTGAAATGCACTGCAGTGTGGGTGTACATTGGAATTTTACTTTGGAGTAAAAATGCCCTTAAGAACTGAATTTTCTGATTGCTGCCACTTACCACCCTTTGGTTTGTGTTGCACTGTTGTCCCAGAGCATGCTGCTGGATTACTTTTGGGTTAAACTGAGCAGGAAGATGTGCCCTAAGAGCACATCTAACATCTGCAGGGTCCCTAGGACAGAATTAAAGCTGGTCTGGAGTAAACACTTGAAATCCATCTCCTATAGATTCAGGTTTACACTTGGCAAAACTGCTTTTATTTGTCCTGCTTTGTGCTTGTATAGCTGTAGCTTTTACTCTGGGTACTAGTCAGGGAAAGTTTTCAGATAATTCACTTTCTTTTTGAAGTGTT
>JANHGN010012267.1:4212-24682 GCA_024605025.1 Megaceryle maxima | reverse complement strand
GAGCCCCAGCAATGCTGGGAGGGCTGGAACCCCTCTGCTGGGAGGCCAGGCTGGGAGAGCTGGGAGGGTTCAGCCTGGAGAAGGGTCCAAGGAGACCTCCTTGGGGCCTTTCAGTGCTTCAAGTGGCCTGTCAGAAAGCTGGGGACAGACCTTTTATGAGGAACTGTTGTGACAGGACAAGGGGAGATGGTTTGAAACTAAGAGGGAGATTTAGACTCAAGAGAAGGAAGAAATTTTACACTGAGGGTGGTGAGAACCTGGCCCAGGTTGCCCAGAGAGGTGGTCACTGCCCCATCCCTGGCACCATCCCAGCTGAGGTTGGCCAGGGATCTGAGGAACCTCTTCTAGTTGCAGATGTCCCTGCTCAGAGCAGGGGGGTTGGACCAGATGACTTTTAAAGGTCCCTTCCCACCCAAGCCAGACTATGCTTCTATGATAAAGAGTTATGAAAAAAGAGTTCTATGATAAAAAGTTAGCCACAGGGATAGTCCTGAAAGAAAAGCCCTGCCTGGGAAAACTGAGGCAACCTTCTAAGAGCAAATAATCTCCCCAAAGGGAGTGTCTGGATTCAAATGTTTTCTGAACTTCCAACCAAGTATCACCTGCAACTGTGTGTGGCACATGCCTCTGTGTCCCTACAAACCCAGTACGCCGCACATCCATCTGTCTGTCCGTCCATCCATCCCACAGGCTGCTGGCTCATGCTCCCCACCACCGTCAGCAATGTTGCAGCTGCAGCTACTTCACTGATTTTTCCACAGTAGCTGGGATCCAGTTTTGAAGTGACCAAGGTAAGATTTCCTCTGGAGGGTGCAAAAAGACATTGAGAGAGAGCCTGCACAGAAAGTCTGTGCTGATGCATCCCGGAGAACTGAGGAGCCAGCAGCAGAGGGCAGGGGTTGCTGGTAGGGATGTGGGGCTTGGACATAGTTTGTGACGTCCAGCTGCACACACTGAATAGCACAGATCTTCCAGCAGAGAGGGGAAGTTTCTGTTCCTGGCTGCAAGGGGCTGGTTTGTGAAGGTAGTGCCCAGAAGGTCCATTCTGACCGGCTGATACTGACCAGAGAGGGCAGCCAGAGGCAGGGCTGGCACAGGGCAGCTGTTCTCGATGGCCGGCAGCACGCCAGTGCTCTCTGCCAGCCAGCCTGTCTAAGGAGGAAACCCAAGTGACAACCCTGATAACAACCCCTGCTTGTGGCCAGAGGTCCAGGGGCCCTGCCCAGGAAGGCAGAGCCCAGGGGAGCCTGCGCTGAGCCCATGGCACAGGCTCCCTGCTCCAGCCTGATTTACAGGATTGCTGTGCACACACGAAGTGCCAAAGAGCACCGCGTACCCTGCGCCCCAGGGCAAGCATGGGCACTGCAAAGGGATGTAGTAGAAAAAGTAAAGGTTTATTTTATTTATTTTTTTTTAATAAAATACATCCTTACAAAATAACCATTTTTCTCCTATGCTGGGGGACCGGGCATGGTTCTTGCCAGCTCTCCTTCACTCCCCCTCTCATCAGTCTGGAGCTGTCCAAGGGTGCCACTGGGGAAAGAGAGGCAGTGATGGTCTCCCCAGAGGTTTCAAGGTTTAAAACCATCACCCTTGGCACAGCCCCCAGCACACCAGGCAGGGTGAAGCAGGAGCCCTTCAGAAGTGCCTGCAAAGGCAGGGCTGGTGAAGGGTCCCTTAGTTTAACCCACCCACAGCATCACAGCGTGTCCCACCAGAGGCAGAGCACCCGGCCAGCCGGACCCTGCCCTGGCTGCAGGTCACCGCCTTCTCATGAGCCAGTGTTGGACACTGCTCCTGCTGGCCCTGGGGCTGGCACAGGGTGGTGACAGGGGATGACAACCATGTTTTAAGGAGAGGAGGAGGAAGAGGGTTCAGGTTTGTTGGTCAGTGTGGATTCTGCCAAGAGAGAGAGAGGTGCACAGTGATTTCTGGTGTCTTGCCCCTCACTGCCTCCTCTCTTCAAGTGATGCTGCCATTGAAGATGTGATGTCAGTCCCCCATCCCCCACTCAGTGCTGCCCCTGCACTTGCCTGCCCTGGGAAACCTGACCCCAGGTTAGACATTACAGCCCACAGGGCAGATCTCCTTCCCTGGAGACCTGCTGCCTTGCCAAGGGCCTTGGGACAACCCCGAGACCCAAAGACCTCACCCCTGCCGGCCACATGCAGGCAGGGCTGGAGAAACACCACTCACCTCTCACTGTGTGTTATCCGGCTCCTTTTCCTTCTTATGTGACTTTGACTGGGGGTTAAATGAGAGAAAACAATGATTCTTTTACAGACCTGCCCCCTTTCTAATGCCAGGGAAAAATGTGGCTGAACAGCAACTTCTAATCCCCAACATATAAGCATAATTTTGTATGAATTTGAGGGGAGTTGGCTTCCTATCCTATGAAAGGCTACAAGATATCCCACGGTCACAGAGCTGTTCTCAGAAAGCAGAAAAGGAGACACTTTCCAGTTTGCTACTGGTCTGCCCCTGCTTCCCTTAAAGCAACACCAGTGTTCCCAGATAAACCTGGGGATAAAGGGAGGGGATAAAGCTATTAACAGTGCATCACACAGGAGATCTCTGCAATTTTGGAGAGGAGATTCATGGATCCCAGTCCCTGACAGACCAAAGGGCTCAGGATTCCCACTAGCTCAGGAACGTGCCTGGGTGCTCTTCAATATAAATTACTCGTGCACACAACCACTCACCCACCCACAAGAGCCTCCCCAGGGAGGGACTCGCTGGTACTTACAGGCTCTGGTTCTGCATATTTGAATTTCTTCTGCTTGTAATAGTCCCGTCCTTGGAGAAAATGCAGCAGGAGGAGGTCACAGAGGACAGAAGCCTTAAAAAAAACCCCACAGTTAGTGCTGTGGCTGCCCTCCCAGCTCACCTGCACCACTTTGTCATTCCATCTTGTTCCAGTTTGCCCAGCAAATTAAGGTTAGTTCTGCTTCAACCCACAACATGGCAGATGCTAAAGAGCCTACAGCCCCCCAGTGTCTATTTAGGCTGGAAGGGAACTGTGCTGGGCTCAGTACTGGGCAATTTAAGTCAACAGAAATAAGTGTTTCCACTTTAGGTACATTCAGAGCACAAAATGGTCATGCCAAAGTCTTTCATGACTATAACCAAACAGGACTCTGTTTTTCTGTCATGCATAAAATACTGCCCATTGCTTCCAAAACCCCCTGCATACCAGCTTGGATTTGAAACTACCAAGTTCTGGTCTCCCCAGTTCAAGAGGGACAGGGAAATACTGGAGAGAGTCCAGTGGAGGCTACAAAGATAATGAAGGGACTGCAACATCTCTGCTGAGGAAAGACTGAGAGCCCTGGGGCTGTTTAGCCTGGAGAAGCCTGGGAGGGGAGCTGATCAATGTTTACAAATAGCTGCAGGGTAGGGGGCAAGCAGAAGGGGACAGTCTGTTTTCCATGGTGCCCAGTGATAGAAGGAGAGACAATGGCCACAAACTGGAATACAGGAAATTCCAACTCAACATGAGGAAATATTCCTTTCCTGAGAGGTTGATGGAGCCTGGAACAGGCTGCCCAGAGAGGTTGTGGAGTCTCCTGCTCTGAAGACTTTTAAGACCTGCCTGGCTCTGTTCCTGTGTGGCCTGCACCTGGGTGACCCTGCTCTGGCAGGGGGGTTGGACTCAATGATCTCCAGAGGTCCCTTCCAACTCCTGCCATTCTAAGACATGGCCCTGCCATGAACAGCTGCCTTCCCCTTGCTTGGCAGGGCACTGGCTCCTGCCCACAGGATGCCCATCAGCCCCTGGTCAGGAGGAAGCTATTTTCCTGACCTGGTGAGGCAGGAGAGCAGCTCCTTTCCCCATCCCCTGTTGCTTGAGCAGGAGCCAGTATTTCACTGCAACTGAGGGACACTTCCCCACAGATGTTACAGGCAAGGAGAATAATTTGAGTTTCCATATAGAGGCTGGAAATATCTGAACTTACCACTCCAAAAATACCAATTCCAGAGCCAATAGTGGTCATGGTTGGGATGATGTCAAATTTGCCTGCCTGAATAAAATCAGAGAAAATGAGTGATAAGTTACAATCAGACACAGGGGGACCTCCCCTCGGCAGGTAAGAAGAGTTTAACTTCTATTTTTAGAATCACAGTCTAATGTTTGGGTTGCGATGATAACAGACTTGCCTCACAAAAAAAAAACAAAGAAAAGAAGATAGAAAATAAAATACCCCAAAGGAAAAAAAAAAAAAAAAAAAAAAAAAAAAAGAATGCCATAGCTGTACATGGGGCTCAGCTGAAGTGCCTTGAAGCGACCAAACCACAACCACAGGAGTTGGGCAAGAACTGTTTTTAAGCTCAGTGGTCAAACAGAAAAATATGTTAGGTTGGTTTTAGGCTGCCACAAATTGAAATTCCTTTGCTTCCTGTATTTTTTGTTAATATATATATATATATATACACACACACCCTTTAAATATTACCAAGTGGGAACACGATGAGGAAAGTCTTATCTTTCAGTGGGAAGAAAAAGAAAAAATGGAAAAATACAAATATTCAGCTTTCGGAAATATCAGTAAAAGGTTTTGACTTTCCACACTTTCTCCCTAACCCATCATGATGTTTCTGGGGACAAAACCACTGATTTCACTGCAGCTGATAGATGTGACCTGTAAAATGGGCTTTCACGCTCTGTTCCTTTCCCTGGCACTTCCCAAGGGCTACCGTGAGCCGGCCAGCACACAAGGAAACCACTCACACTGGTATTCCCGGCCCCATGAGACCCTGGTGCTGTGTTACAGAGCTGGGACCTTCCTGAGGATGTGGTCCTGCTGACCAGGGATCTGGGGGCAAACCCACTGCCTGGCCCCCCCTTACCTTTCCATTCACCAAAATGTCAAACCGGATCCCAAACACCTTGTAGAGGGTCCTCTTTTCCATCCCATCTTCTTTATAGTATTTGGCGTATCTGTCAGATTGGATGGTGGGCATTAGGGGCCAGCCAGGGTGTCTAACAGCCCCCAGCAACCCAACAACGTTGGGATTTTGGTGGGCTGCAGAGCAGGACAAAGATCTGGGGATGCGCTGTCACAGACCTGCTCCTGACCCTCTCCTTAACCACCCCACCTGGAGGAGCTGGGCTGTTGGCAACTTTCCCCTCCGTGCCTCAGTTTCCCTGCCTGAAAGTTGGAGTTAAAGCTCCTGCTTGTGCTGATACCTGATGACCCCAAGGGCTATGTGACAGCGGACATCAGAGCAGCACTGGTGGCAGAGAGCAGCAGTGAGAGCAGCAGCTCGTGCCCAGATGTCATGCTGTGGCTGAATGCTTTGAAGTGTGGGAATGTGTGAGATGACCCTGCACCATCTCCAGTCTTTCAAGGGGCTTCCTGAGAGCTCAGATCAGCAGGAGCAAGGGGTAGGAAATGTACAGGGAAAGGCAACAGGGACGTTATGAGGCCAAGGGCTGGGTTATCACCTTTCCCATGCCATTCTCAAGAAAGCACTGCTGTCTGGCACTGCAAAGGTAGGGAGTACTTTGGAGAACAGTCCCTGATCCTCCAGCATCCCTCAAGTGCTGTGGAATCCTGAAAGATGTCACCTCTGAATTCTGCCTGGAGAGTTAACAGGGGTCTCCTTACCTGAAGTTGAAGCCTGGTGAAACATTACTGTCATCGTTGTAAAGGCCATGGAACTGGTAAATGGGTTTGCAGTACCGGACAGGCCAGTCAAGGTCACAGTTCCAGTCTATGGTGATGCCCACCACTCCACCCTGCAGACGAGAGGTGAGTCACGATGTTGCCCCTCTTTGGGAGAAATGCTCTCCCTCCTCATACCCAGCCTTTCTTGATGCTATAAAGTGTCCTGGCTCCCGAGGGTACATGGATCCCACTGCTGCCCCAGCCCTCCCGGGCAGCCTCAGCACTGTGCCCAATACATGACCCTATGCAGCGGTGTTTGCTTCTGCCCTAACTGCTGGATGCACAGCTAAACTCACAGAATCACACAAGGACAGAATGGTGGAGGTTGGAAAGGACCTCTGGAGATCCCCAGCTTTCCTGTAGCCCCCTTCAGATACTGGAAGGCTGCAATAACGTCTCCCCAGAGCCTTCTCTTCTCCAGGCTGAACAACCCCAACTCCTTCAGCCTGTCCTCGTAGGAGAGGTGCTTCAGCCTTCTGATTATTTTCGTGGCCCTCCTCTGGACCCTCTCCATCAGGTCCATGAGCATAAGGCTCTGCCATGCAGAAATAGCAGGTACTCCTGCATCCACCCTGAGAAGTGCTGGGCAAAGCTGTGCAGTGACCAATACTTGACAATCCAGCCAAGGTTTCTGAGCATAACTGGATGGGATTTGGCCACACAGCTCTAATTATTCATTGTGCAAACTAAAACAAACTGAACCCTGGGTTTACTGTAGCAGATCTTGTCGATCTTACAGGGGAGTTTCCAAGAAGAGCTTAAATATTAGGCTGTGTCCAAGGGGATTCATCATCTCTAACAGCTAATTCTGACACTGCCTCACTAGTACTTAGGAAAGCAGATCCCTCACATCTCAATGGCTCAGGGATGGTTGCTGTGTGGGTGTTCCCCTCCCTGTGTGTTAACAAGAAACATAATTTGAAATGGAAATACCTTAATAGCCAGGAAGGTAAAATTCTGACCCGACTCCTTGACTATATATCCCAGTTCAAACACGGGACATAAGGAATCAGTGACTTTGTGATAGGTGCATTTCTTCAGGTACTGTTTGGTAACACTCTCAACCAAATTGCGCCTGTGAATGAAAAGAGTGTAAGAAAGAGTCTGAACAGCCCAGTAACTGGGGTGGGAAAGGACCTCTCGAGATCACTGGTCCAATCTATTGCTCAAAGCCAGATAATGTCAAAACTCAGGGCCTTGTCCTTCTTCCTGACATGCTCATCAACCCACACACATGGAGAGTGGGCCCTTTCTTCCAGCCCTGCCTGGTTTCTCCCACCCCAACAGCAACTCTGAACCTCCTCTTATGGAGGAAGCCCCTCTGCTGTTGTCTTTCCTGCAGATGTTCTCCACCTCTGCTTTGGGTTTGCTGCTTTGCCTGCTGCCCAAACCCAGCACATGTCTGCTTGTCCTCACCTCTTCTAGCAATGTCCTCTCTCATTCCTCAGCTTTGCAAACCCTCCTGTGGCCTCCACCATCCCTCCCAGCTCCCCCTCCTGTTCTCACACCAGCTCACCCAGGGGCTCTGCCAGCCAGAGTTTCCACCTGGCACAGCTCATGCACAGCGTAGCACTCAGCTTTTACATTTTGCTGGATTTTGCTCTCTTCTCCAGAAAGGGTGAAAAGGAAAGGACAATGTCTTGCCTTACACTCCACTCTGCTCTTTTGCCTTAAAATAGTATTTGGAGCCTCCCTGATCCCGATGGTTTTGTAAGACTTGAGCCTTGCTCAACGCTGTCCCATCACCAATGCCCAGCAGTTCATTAGCAGCAGTGATCAAAGGCAGGAAGTTCCCCATGACCCCAGCTGGCTCTGGCCCAGCCCCTGTGACAGCAGCCAGCCCAGGCACCCTCACCTCTTGGCACCTGCTCTTCCCTCCGTGTCCCCTCCCCGCCTGTCCCTCGCTCAGGTTGCCACCTCTCCCGGCTGCTGCCAGGGGATCCCCTCTCCCAGCCACCTCTCTCGGGGTGCGGCGTGAGGTCAGCTCGAGACACTGCCAAGTGCGCCGGCTGCCAGGGCATTTAACCTTGGCCATGGCACAGGGACATGATTGACTTGGAGAGAAGAATCCACTGCCTTCAGCGCAAATAGCTTCTGGTGGTTTGTTCCAAAACAGATATATAATCAGTGTCATCACAAATCCTCTTTGCGCCTTTGGCTGGCGGCAGCGTTTCCAGAGCTGCCTGCAAGGGGGCAGCCCTATAACCAGTCACAGAAACAGAGGGGAACCGTGATGGGAGAGGAGGCTCTACTCATTTCTGGGCACCCTGGCTGCTCACACCCCACTGTGCCATGGGGTATTTTACTGTTATCGTCAGGGAGGAAAAGAGAGAAGAAAAATGAAGAATCAGAGAACCTGTATTTTCATGTGCATCATGTCAGAGGAGCTCAAAGCATGTTAATTCCAGAAACCTTCTTTTCTATAACCACAGCTACCAGCTGAGGTGGGACAGATTTAGGAGGGAAATGTTTCAGTTCCCATCAACTAATCTGGTGATCAGTGCAGCAGTTAGCGTAGTCCTGGGCTCGCTGATGGGGGCCAGCATCCTCTGTATCAAGGATCCAGCTACACCCACCATTTCTCCCGAGGGACACGACTGAGGGGACCCAGCAGAAATCATCGCCCCAAACCTCCCCTTACCTGGACACCTTGAACCTGGGAAAGGTGATGCTGTTCTTAATGAACAAGGTGAACTTCTCCGCTTCTGACAACCGGGCAGGGCTGAAAAACACAAGTGTTAACGTGTGTCCATCACTTGGCAATCCAGCCTCTAGGGAAAGCCCCATCTGGTGAAGATTCATCCAAACAGGGATGAGCAAGACCCATAAATATTGGTCATCTCATCCCTTCCCTTTCTAAGTGAACGATCCCAACAAGGTTCAGAAAAGCCCTGAGGAAGGCTGGAAGTGCCTGTTAGGGGACAGAGGTGATATGATTTCAGTTAAGAAACTCCAAAGCACAGAGAAGTGGCTGGAAGAGAGCTCCAGGGCCTGCATGCTTCTCTGGGCTCCTTAGTAGACCTGTGGTTGTCCCTGTGCCCCCCACTCCTGCAAGGAAGAAAAGGGTTTTGCATCTACCAGAAGGTGCTTCAAAGTGGCCTATGGAAGCTGGAGGGGGAGAACATCTTATGGGCAGAGCACAACTTTACTCTGAAGGCAAATGGAATAGGTGGGGGCTTCTGGCCCATGCAAGAGCACCCAGCAGAGATGAGATGAGCTGCCAGCAAACCATGCCAGGAGAGGCACAAACCCCCTGGGGACACTGGGCAGCATGTACAGACATGGGGTCTGCATCAACCCAGGTTCTCCTGACAGCAACCAGCCCCAGCTTGCTCTGCCCTATACTGAGTGCTGCTGGTGCAGCTGGGATGGGACCAGGGTGGAAAAGGGGGCAACAATATCATTCCTTACATGGGAACATGGTCATCAACTTCAACAGGGCACCAGCCAAAGATCTCACAGGTCTTCACCGAGCTGTTGAATTGCACACACTTGCCCGTCATGAGCCCTGTGGGCAAGAGAGACAGTGCTCACATCCCTGGATACTGGGAAATCCCAGCCTCACACTGGGATAGGTGGGATCTGGCTGGGAGCTTCAGCCCTGCCACAGGCATATGAGGCACAAAATACTCCAGGCTTTGGTGCCCCTTTATAAGGAGGGTGATTAATAGTGGCCTCTTGGCTGGGGGCAGTGGTTTCTCTTGCACTGTTGGACAGAGGAGCAACTGGGCATTTTTCTTGCTAAAATACACTTCAGAAAATGCCTGAAAAAGAGGCAGTTTGGGGGAAACAGTTTAGTCCCAATTAACCTTTCCTTGACGGAACTTTTTACAGCTCAGATGCCTTCAGAAGAGGAAAGCAGGACCAGCCCTGGTGGGACCCTCACTCTACACATCAGAAGCTTTCCCCAAACCCTGTCAGCTGGTGGTCCGACCACCCCAGCCCCACGACTTCGTGTCTGTCCAGAAAGGTTGGTGCCAAGCAGTGGGGCCACGTGTGCGGTACCGTGTGCCGTACCGCGGGCCATACCTTGTCCCTGGCGGCTGTATTTCCCTCGGCTGCAGTCACTGTCCTGCAAGCAGAGCCCGGCATCTGGCAGCTGTTTGGAGAAAGCAGCTTCTCAGCATCATACCCCACGGCATCGGACCCTCTGTACCTCCTGCCTCGTCAGGCAGTGGCACCTCTTGGCTGCGGCCAGAGCCTTCTCCGCACACCGCTTCGCAACCGAGGAGGTCCAGATTTAGCAGGAAAAAGGGGGGGGATTTCATTTTTTAAACTCCGGGATGGTGCTTTTATTTAAGCCTCGAGTCTGCTCTGCTTGATCATCGTGAAGGGAAGAAAACTGCAATGGATGCTGGCCACTTGTTGGCAGAATAAAAGCCTTGGCACGGCACTTGTGAGTCAGGAAAGAGAACACGGGGCCAGGCTCAGGTTTTACCAAACTCTCAGCATCAGGAAAGTCCCTTCCCCAGTGCCCCACTGCACCTCCCCTAAATTAGAGAAGCTGAGGCTGCTGAAGGAAGCTAAGATATTTACCTCTGGGCAGGTTCCTTGTTTCTGTCCAGGGGTGACAATGAAGTTGGTCATCACCACAAATGAGTTGTCCCCCTGTGGAGACACAGCCAGTGAGCTCACAGCCAGCACTTTGTTTTCTGATGGAGTTTCTGTGAGGAGCCTTTCCCTGGGGCAGGGGGTAGGGCACCCAGACCACCGGAGCATGTCCAGGTAGACAGCAACTTGCTCCCTAACTTTGGGTCCTCTGCCCTCCTCTGCTGCAGCTCAGGAAGCTGGTGGTGGCCCTGAGGACCTGCAGTGCCACTAGCCCCAGGGACAGTGGAGAACCTCACTTGCTGCTTGAGATGTCCATCTGAAGACACCAGAGGAGTCTTGATCTTTTTGAAGGCAGCCTCAAACATGCCCCATCAACCATGGTGGGTCCCAAGCACCAAATGCACCCCAGGGGTAATATGTGGGCAGAGATATGTGGCAGGAGCAACCTGCTCTCCACCACAGGGACAGCATGGCATGGTTAACCCCTTGGAGTGAAGAGCCCATCTGCACCCCCACACATGGGGAAAAATGGCTGCTGGGAGAAAAACAATCCCCTAAGCCACCCATCCTGCCTTCTTACCTGAGGTGGGAAAACATAATCCACCACATCCCAGATGTGAGGGCCAACGACACTCTCGTTGGTCAGCGTCAGACCTTTCAGCTTCACTGAGACCGAGCTGACAATGCTGTCCTGAGACTGGTAGCCCTTCTCATAGAGGAAAACCCACCTGGATAGGGAAAAGTGGTAAAGTGAACACAGCCACTGGCACTCATCTGCAGGAATCCCAAAGCCCATCACATTGCTGTGAACTGGGGCTTCTTCTACCAAGTCTCACCTGGGGGTTTATTTGCCAAATGTCCTCCATCTGGGTGAGGGAGGTGTTGTTGAGCTCTGCCACTGCCCATGCAGTAGCTACAAGACCTGACTTCCACAGTGGGATGATTTATTTTGGAACCAGGACACACGCTGTGGCTGGGGAGCCGTGAAGGCAGGTGGAGCAGGGTGGCCATCGGCCGCTTGCAGCTTCCTGAGCTCAGCGACACACCCGACCCCTCCTGAGCCGCTTCACAGACACTCTCCCAAACCCAGCATCTCCAGGGCCAAGATGGGGTCACGTCTGGACACAGCTCACGTCCAGGGCCACCATTCCCCATCCAGCAAAGGGCACCTTGGAGCCATGGCCCCGGGCGCGAGAGGGCTGCGGGAGCAGGGCTGGAGACACTGGCACAGAGCTGTCCCTGCGTTTTCCAGCCCATCATGCAACCATTAGTGCTGGCTCCTGACACTATTTAACCTATGGCATAAACAAGCTGCCACTGGATTAACTCTGGCTCAGGGAGACTATAAACACGGGCGAGCAACCATTTCGGGTAGGGCTCCGGCGGCTCCGCGGAGCGTTCCTGGCACTAAAAAAGGAGAGATCTGTTTTTTGTCCCTACCGCCGCAGGCACCAGTCCCACTGGTTGTGACAGAGGCTGCACATTGCCTGTGGGACGGCCCGTGATGCCAGCCTGGCATCTCAGCCCATCTCCAGGTACCTGACCGATGGGTGTAGAGGAAAATGGGGGAAAGTTGATTTTCCCGAGGGAAAAAGCCCTTTTCCTTTTTGCCCAAGGGTGCTTTTTATTTTAAACCTTTTTGCCCAAGTGGTGCTGAACCTAACAGGGACCTCTCTGCTTTTTTTGGCTTGCAGCCCCATTGACACCTAGGGACAGAGGGCACAGGGACCTCAGGGATGGCATCTGTCCCAGTACCTGGGGTTGGGAGCAGAAATTCAGCACTATTGCCACAGCTCCAAGTGCCTCTTTCAAGGAAAAGGGCCATACTGGTTACACTGGTTACACCGAGGATCTTCCTCATTGCCCTCAGCACTGCAGGAGGCTCTGAGATGAGCAGCACTGTATATTTCCCTAAATCTGCCCCTGGTGCAACCTCTGCCACTGTCACCTCATCCCGCCCTGGCAGAGGTGACTGTGGGCACACAGGGTGGGCACCCCTCTGTGACACAGCCTCCCTGTGGCAGGGCAGGATGCGGCCCCCCCACCCTGCTGCTGTGGCGACAGCAAACAAGATCATTTCCACTTCACGCTGTAAATGCTGCCCAGGTGCTAAAAGTCCCTTGGTGTCACTCTCTGATGTGACAGAGTCACAGAGCCCTCTTCCCTTGCCAGCCCCATCCTGTGGCTCAGCCCAAAGCCTCCTCACATGTGAGGGTTTCAGGGGACAAAATCCAGAAAGTGATGTCCAGCCGCGGAGCGCCCAGCACAGCCTGGCCAGCAGCGATACCACCGAATCCCAGAGAAACAGCAGAAAGCAGAGCTGCTCCCTGGGGGTAACACTGGGTGTCTCAGGAGGGTCAGCCTCATGTCCCTCCTCTGCACTGATGGCACTGCCACACACCCATCCAGCACAGCCAGGCACCAGCATACATCCCCACGAGCATCCCAATGGCTGCTGCCAAGGAGGAGCAAGGTTGGGGTAATTGAGTATTGAATAGCTCAATATTGATTGAATATTGCAAATTGAGTATCTCCTTCTCTGGAGAGATTCCAAACCCGCCTGGACACTGCGACCCTGGGCTCCCTGCTCTGGGTGACCCTGCTGGGGTAGGGTGGGTGGCACCGGATGATCTCCAGAGGTGCCTTCCCACCCACCTCGTGCTGGGATCCTGTGATTCTGTGATTGCAAATAAATAACTGTCTGCCTGCCAAACTTGCTTTCAAAGAAGACCTCTCAAGCGTCACGACTGGGTGCAGGCAGGGACCCGCAGCCCGTGCTGCAGGCAGAGAGGGGATGCCAGTGCCCAGTGGGGCCATCAGCAGCCACACTCACCCTGGCCAGCCCCACCAGACAGCAAAAACTCAGGAATTACAGCAACTTTATGCCAAGTTCCTCCCCTCCAACCCTGGCTGTCACCCCCAAGCTGGTTCTCCTTTTGCTCCCTCCTGCTGCTGGTCCTGCTGTGGCTGGGTTGCTTAAGCCACGTTTCTTTAGCAAGTCCTGCTCTGAGCAACTGCCCCTGGCTGGGTTTGCTGGAGCTGTGGGGGTTCATGGGCTCAGCCCTATGGCGAGTCAATGCTGGTTCCAGTAACACCAGACTGGGCCAGTGCAAAAACCTTCACAAAAGAGCATCCCTGAGACCTTGGCTCAGCAGCAGCCTGGGATCAGGATTGCCCTTGTGAGCCAAAGCACGGGTGAACAGGGAGAGAGAGCAACACAGGGGTCCCACCATGACCTTTTGTGAAGATTTTCCTCTTTTCCAGGAGAAACAGCGGTTGGACTAAATGTTCTTCAAAGGTCCCTTCCAACCCAAACCATTCTGTGATTCTGTGACCTGTGCTAAAAGCAGGGATGGACACCTCTGCTCCCCACAGCTACTCACTTGCACTGAGCCCTGGGAGCTACTGCCTCTGCTTTGGGCTGCACTAGGCACCCTGAGCCCCCAGAATACCCAGTTTTTCCAGTACATGGCCAGACAACCCCCCTCCCTGCAAACCTTCTGCCCTGGGACCCTTCCTGATGGAAGGCTGCTGGTTTCTGTCAAGGGCTGAGCCCAAAGCAGGCACAGCACAGGTTTCTATCAGCCATCGCACCCCACGACACAGCACATGGTCCCACACTGAGGGGACAGGGACTGAACTGCTATGGCAGGAGCAGCAGCCTTGGGGCACCTGAGGACACCCACCCTCTCATGGCCCTGGGCCTGCCTGCTCCACTCACTGCCTTTTTTAAGCAGTTGCTCTTGCACCGTGGCTGCTCTTGGGGCTGCCTCCCACAAGCCTTGGAGCCGGGCTCCATCCCAGTCCCAGCGGCTGGGCTGGCCCTGCCTCCCTGGCGGGACCATGGACGGGGAGATTTATGGTCCTGTCTCAAGCCGCTTGGGTCTCACAAATCACTGTGCTGGCCCCGGCTGACTCTTAGTTAATATAAATGAAAATAAAAATAACAACAGATTCTCAGGCCACCATCCAGCAGTTCAAGTGGGATTTGGATGCGGCTCAGCGAGGAGCTGGGGCCCCGGCACGCAGAGCAGGACTGGGCAGCAATGAACCTCCAGCCTGCAGAGGCAGCAGCTTCTGGGGAGGACACAGAGACCAGACAGCCATCTGGGAGACCCGTGGTGGGACACCGGGCAGCACTGGAGTGGCCACAGCCAAGGGGATGAGATGCCACCAGCAATAACCCCCCCACCCTGCATCAGGATAGAGGAGACAGCGAAGCCCCTTCATCTCTGTTGCTTTTTAACCCAGGGGCAAAGCATTAAATTGGGGGCAGGCGGGCGCCGGGGAGCCTTACCCGATGATGTACGCCAGGACGATGAGCTGGATCAGCCGGAAGGTCAGTCCCACCTTCTTGTTCCTCACCAGCACCATCCTTGGGGTGTCATACTCAAAGAGGAAGGAGGACACCTTCTCCATGAACTTCTGCCCCATGGCTGCGCCAGGGCTGTGCCGCAGCCTCCTGCTGCTGTGCCGTGGGTTGGGCTGTGCCCGCTCCAGCAACTCCTCTGTTTGCAGACAGAAGGAAAAGAAAGAAAATAAAAATGCTATCAGCGTTGCTCTCCGCACATCTGGGCTGTCGGGTTTCCTCCTCTGCGCAGGGACAGGGTTTCCTCTTCCTATAAGCTCTGGGCTGGGAGCAGCTGGTGCCCTACATGGTCCGGGGGTGGGACAGGGTGCGGGAGGGTGCAGGGCCACCCCACTGCTGAGCCCACGTGCCACCAGGATGGAGCCGCCCGCCCATAGGGGATGCAGCCTCACCCGGGCAGGGACCCTCCCTGGGGACGGGGGGGCTGTGGGCAGGACTCGGGGTGAGCAGGGACAACAAGGCATGGAGGAGATGGTGGGGGTGCTGGGAGAGGATTTTAGGAACTGGGGATGGGGTATCAACTTTCCTGTCCCAGCAGCCACCTCTGGCTGCAGTTTTCCCATGCGTGACACTAACCCATGTCCTTCTCTATCCCTCCAAGGCTGCCCTGGGAAAAGGGTCAGGAAAGGGGAGGCTGGGGACACAGAAACGCCAACCCAGTAATTTGGAGCCAACCTGTGGGGCAGCAAGGTGCCCAACTTGGCCCCCTCCCATGGTGAGGCCACTCAGCTGAGGCTTGGCAGGCTCCCAGCACTTGCACGGGGCCGGGCTGAGCACATCTCGAAGCATTTTTAGCATTTCCTGAAAGGCAGAGCTGTGAGCGGGGCCGCGAGCCTGGGTCACAGCAAAGGATGCTGGGCAGGGTGGTGCAAGCACCACTTTAGGTGACTGTGACTGAGAAAGGGGCTGGGTTTGTATGTGCCGGGCTGAAATCTGGGGCCAGTGGGAAGCATTGGTGAAGATTATGGCTCGTTGCTGGGGAAAGAACCAAGGCTGTGGACAGGGGACCCTGTACCCATCCTGCATCCCACTGGGCGACCTCAAGGGCACATCTAGAGAGCACTGGGGCTGAGGAGGGTGGTTCTGGGGGGAAATAGAATGTTTCCCACAAAAAGTCTGCAAGGAGAGGCTCCATCCTGTGAGCCCCAGTTCATCTGCTACCTCCTGTGACCCTGAAGGAGGCCCTGGTTGCCCACGGCCACCGAGGCTGGGACAAGGTCCCTCTCTACAGGAAAATGGGTTTGGAAGAATGGAAAAGTTAAACCTGCTGAGATAAATTTTTCCTTTCTGGCACATTTCTTTTAACATCATCACCTCTTGTGTTCAGTTGCCCATCACTTAGCATCACGTTGACCTATCGACTCAGTATTTTGCAGACCTGACAACCGCAAAATGAGTGGAACGAATTGATTCTCTTTGCTGGGCAATAGAGAAAACGGGGGAAAAGCAGATGAACCATTTATCCAAATCTTTTGGGCATACCATGAAGCTTGGGAATCAAAATCGGATGATCCCACGTTACAAGTGACGTGACATCGTCCCAGTGCCCCAGTCCTCGGCAACATGGAAAGCTGTCAGACGGGGAGCCAAGAGCAAATACAAAATGCCGATGCTAATCATACAAGATTGAAGGCTGATACTGCTATTGAGCAGAGCAGACAAACCTTATAAGCTTAGATATCTGTCAGGAGAGAAGCAAATAACTTACTGTATGAAACGAGGCCTTTTAGGGAAGGCTGCTCACCCTTGCCAAGCCATGGGGATAATGAAAATAGGCCAGCTAAATTTAACAGCAAAATGACTTGTAAAAGAGTCACTTATAACCTTTTCTCTGGTACTTGGAGTCAATAAAATGGTTATAGCATGGATTTAGCTAGAATACTTTCCATTGGGACATAATACGCATCTCCCATTTTAGTATCTCTTGGAGCCACGTTGTGGCTGGTGAGTGGGGCTGGACCCCATGGATGCAGCTGGGACAATGTGGGGAGCAGGACACCCCAGCACAGCAGCACCTGCGGGGCCTGGGTCTTCTCCTGAGCTGCTGTCAGCACCCAGCCTCGGCACCCTCTTGGCCACGGCACCCAAATGTTTGCAAAAGGTCCCAGCCTGAACCCTCGTGGGCTTGCACGTCACCATCGCTCACACCTCTCCCATTCCCACGCCACCCCTGGGCTTGTTTGCCACTCTTTAAATTACTTTATACTGGGGTATTTGATAGGTCGGGGCTGGTGCTGCCCTGTGCTGCAGCAGGGCGAGCGGTGCCAGCTGGCCAGCGTTCCCAGCCACCCGTGTGTCCCACACCCCTGTTTGCGGTGCAGCTTCTCCAGGTGGTAACCCACATGAGCTGCTAACACACATCCCTGCCTCTGCCAGGAGGGAATCTCAGGGAAGTGCTCTGCTCAGGCCAGTAAGTTGTTGAATTACCTGCCCGGCCGGGGCCGTCGCCTGCCAGGAGCGGCTGAGTTCACGGGGCTGCGTCGCTTTCTGCTGCGGCTCCGGCGCTGGGTTCTCCTGAGGCCAGCTCAGGGCTTGCTTCCTGTCTGCAATAATCTGCTGTGGTAGTAAATATATCACTGTGACACTAAATGAAATAATAATAATAATAATAAAAATAAAAAGAATTAGTGGGAAGAGGGGTTTATAAGTGTGCTGGGTAAGGTGCAGCCCTGAGGGGTGCCCACGACTCACTGCCCAGGTGCCTGCACAGCAACTGTGATCTGGGAGATGTTTTATTTTGGGTTCCTGCAGAAAGAAACTCGTACAATGCTTCTGATACACTCACTGTCATTTCCTCTGAGCAATTTTTGCATCTCTTGATGCAGAGCTGGCAGGAGGCCCTGGGGGGGTGCTCTGCCTGGGGTGATGAGGTGCAGAGACTGTGGATGCTGCTGGAGGAATGGTGGCAGCTTGAGCTGGGCTGCAACAGGTCCTGGGCACTGAGGCTGGGTTTGGCCCAGGCACAGAAAGCACTGAGCTGGGCTTGACTCCAGCAGCATGCAAATGTGGGACCAAGCCCAGTGGGAGTGGGACAGTGTGGGGTCACAGAGAGCAAAAACCAGGTAGAGATAAGGCAGAAATAAGGAGAATCCTAGAGCTCCACTGCCCACACGAGGGGACAATGGAAGCAACAACAGCAAATGAGCCTCTGTGTTAGTGACCACACCTGCAAAGCCCCAGGACCAGTTTGCCCAAATGCTCTCCTGGGTTTGCCAGCATTGCCCAGTCCCCAGTACCAGGCCTGGACTCATCCAAGGTATCCTTCAGCTCCAGCTGTCCCAGACACCAAGGGCATCAAGAGCCAGTGACCCACCGAGGGCATCCCCGGCAGAGCTGCTGCAGGCTTAGCACAGGACTCAGTGCGTGGTTGTGAAAGCAACTCCTCCCCCCACCCATTAAACAAACTCAACCTCTGCTTGGGGCTGTCAAGAGAAAAATGCAAAAAATGGTATTTTTAGGGAGCGTTTGGAGATGTCAGTTCATCTTAGCTTCATGAACACGGACCCAGAGGATGGAGGAGCTGCTGGGGCACAAAGAGGGTGGTCTGAAAGCCTCTGCAGGGGGCTCAAGCCCACCCCCACCCAGAAAACAAAGCTGTGATAGGCATAAAAGCTATCGGGGCTTTCCAGGCTCTCAGACATTGCTTTTCCAAAAACTTCTTGGGGAAAAAAAATAATAAAAATAATAGATGAAGCTCATTACACAATCCAGACTCACGCTTGGCAGCTTCCAGCATGGAGCGCTGAATTTCAGCACAAAAATGCACAGCACGCTGCAAATCTGGGGATGGGGAAGAATAACAGAGTGGCAAGTAGATTTAAAATGTGACGGTGGGTGGAAAGGGGACCTGAGGTGGATGAGGTCGCCAGAAAGAGCCCCTGCAAGTTGGTGGCTCTTCCCAGAAATTTTGGCCACCACAGATTCCCTTGTCCCCATCAGCCAGAGGAGATGCTCACACTGCCCCGCTGGCCATAAAAAGCTGGGGGGGGGGGTGGTGGAAAAAAATTGGCAGATGAGAGCAAGCAAGGTCCTACAAAACGGCATGTTCAGTGTTCTTTCCAATTTTAACTTGTCCTTGACCTCTCTTCGCTCCTTCCCAGCAGGGCTGGCTCTGCTCTGTGCCCGTCCCGCGCTGCGACGCCCTGGCGCAGACAGATGTTTTTGGTGGTACTCACCCCACAGAAGCGTTTCCATCCCTGGTTGCCACGGCAACGCGTCTCCCTGGAAATACCAGGGTGATGGTGTCGCCAACGCCAAAGGAAACACAAAAACCCGAGATGTTGGGGGTACCAAAGGGTGTCAGCAGCCCTGTGCCCATCACAGCTGCTGAGAATGTGGCACACTCACCCCGGTGGGAGGCTGAACATTTGCCGTGGGCTGCAGGAACCCTTGGGGATTTTCTTGGGATGGTAACACCTGTTTTCTGAGTTATGCCTCTGAAAGACATAAAAAGGCCCAGGGCAGTGGTGGAGTCCCTATGCCTAGAGGGGTTTCAAAGCTGTGGAGATGTGGTACTGAGGGACATGGGTTAGTGGTGACCTGACAATGCTGGGGGAATGGTTGGACTCAAAAGGTTTCTTCCAACCAGAATGGTTCTATGATTCTATGATGGTCACCAGTGGTCCAGGGATGGATGCAACATCAGGTGTGAAATTTGGTTTTTTTTGTCTTCACTGCTATGTGCTGAGGCAGAGCTGCATCCTCAGGAGCAGCTGGTACAGGGGATCACAATGAGGGTCCCCTCCAGCCATGGCAGCGGTGGCCCTCAGGAGCTGACACTGGAGACCACATCTGCATTTGGAAAGAGGAGGCCAAGCAACAGCCCTTTCCAAAAATCAGTGCTTGCCTGAGCGTCCCACATCCCTTTGGGTTACAAAGGTTTGGGGTGACCCTGTGAAGCGCCTTTCTCCTGCTCATAGCATCAGGAAGGGGCATATAGGGCCGCATCTCAGCAAAAAAACGCACCATGGGCAGATGTTGCCACGAGCCCAAATTCACTTCCAAACACCACTTGCAGCTGCACGGGATTCTCCCCTCAAAACACGACCATGGGCAGAGCTCCGGGTGATGCAGCAATCTAAACACGCAGCCTCGAGGCCCTGTGCCACCCATCAGAGGAGGCCAAGTTATTTAATTCTTATTTATTTAATAATTATTTCTTGTGAAGGACATTACAGGGCTTATTTAAACCTCCTCTCAGCTGAGGGAGATAAGGTGAGGACTATTCTGGATACAGTCAAAATTAGCACGGTTATTTGTATTCCTGTGCCCCCAGAGCAAATTAGCTGGTACTTAAAAAAATTCCCAACAGTCATATCATGCCACTCCTTTCATTTTCCCTTTGTTGTCCCATGCCAGAGACAAGCTCAACTCCATTTCTAGTTTGGCTGCTCTGAAAACCCACAAGAAATCCTGATCTGGTGAGCACAGCTCCTTTTACGGCTGAAGAATGCCCTCAGGCACTCCGTACAGCTCCGTGGGCTCCCAAATGTCCCCCAAATCAGCCATAAACGGGGTAAGAAAAGCAAAAATAATTTAATAAAACAACAACAATAAAAAACACCAAACCAAACCAAATCATACAACAAAAAAAGCCCCAGCAGAGTCATCCAGTAAAATTCCTTTTATTTCTGTAATTTTGTAAGTATAAAACAAATCAGCCCAATATTGTGTGAACAAAGTGGATCATGTGGATGTGACCACGAGGAGCCTTCCCGCATCTTCACGGCACACCTGGCTGTTTACAGTCAGGCAAAGGGCACCATTTAGCAAGTGGTAATTTAGTGGAAAAATAGCTCTCATATAATAAAATAGGAAATCTTGTTTCTTTCAGTTCTGCCCCTCAGAGAACACCCTCCCACCCCCACCCCATTTTGGCCCT
>JANHGN010012266.1:42494-53004 GCA_024605025.1 Megaceryle maxima | reverse complement strand
TTATTTTAATCTAAATTTACTGTTTTTAAATTAACTGTAATCACATTTATGGATAGTGCATTTATTTGACACATCTTTCAAACTGCTAGCAAGTGCACAAAATATAGTTTGAACAAATTTTGCTGTGTTTCTGGAAGCAATTGTAGAAAATTTTAGATAAGATATGTACATATTAATTTAATAACATTATATTAGCAGGTGCCACCTTCAGGTTCTATCTCCACTCATAGTAACTATAAGTTTATTTTAGACAACAAAAGGTCTCAACAGCCAGACACTACATTACTTAATGCTTTGTTGATCACAGAAAATCTATTCTCTAGCACCCCGGAAGCTAGTGCATACTGAAGTACAATGGTACAAGGCACTTTGTAAAGCACAACCTAGTAAATAAAACAAACATAACGTGTTTAAACAGGAAACTTCCTCATAAAGCATGAGTGGAAAACAATATGTTAGGGAGTACTCCAAATATCTAGAAACGAGGTATGAATATGACTCCCCTATGAATAATTGGGTCATTGCCCACAGGCTGTATACATGTGACAGTGAAGACGCATGCATTGCTTTTTTTTGATAAAGTAAATATTAGAGACTTATTCTTTTTCAGTCTTGTAATCCATCTGCTAAAAAAGTACCATTTAAAGTCTTGATAAAATTCCTAGTAATGACTGCAAACATATATTTTATGTGTGTGCATTTTATGTAAAAATATTTTGATAGCAGATTCCTTTTGATTGTCCTTCATTATCCTCACTTAAAACTTGAAGATTGTCACCAGAAGATTTAAAACAAACAAAAAATCAACCCACTCCTAAGTCATAGAGACCTGAATGGGATCAAAACACTGCAACTCAGCATTCAGAGAAGCCTTTACCAGCACTTTTTCCTTAACTTGGTATAGAAAAAAAGTAGTGGAAAATAGCCTCACAAAGTTCAATAAAACCAGTAAAACTAAATTAGTACAGAAAGAAACCACAGAATGAAGTTGTGTAATTGATAAAAAGTGACATACCAAAAAAACCCAAAAACAAAAACAAAAAACCAACACCAAAAAAAAAAACAAAAACAACCCAAACAAAACAACACAAAACCCCCACAAACTCACTCCACAAAAAAACCCAACCATCCAACACAACCCATCCAACACAAACAGAAACAACCAAAGCAAGCCCCAAAGAAATGTGAATACTTCATAAAGATTTTGTAGTAGAATATTCCAGCCTTCACTATGACAGCATTCCCCTGTGTTGTGTCTGCAGTGTAAAGGCAAGGGACCAACAATCCCTACAAGTAGCTCACTGGGAAAGAAAATTGTGGAATATTTTGCAACTAAAAAGCTAGGATTTGTGTACTAGTTCCCAGAAATACACGAAATTATGCCCATTTGCTACACATACATTGCCTAACTGACAGAAGTTTGTACAACATGTAATGTTGAAAATACTGTTGTAAAGATTACCTTATTAAATATATTAGTTGTGGGTTTTTTTTTTTAAATCAAATTTCTGTGGGAGGTTAACTATAACAGTTTCACATTATTTTAAATGTGTGCCATGCAGCTGGGTCTTTATCAGTAGCAATAACCTGTTGCAACAGCAATAGCCTACAAGCAGAAACACAGCTTTTCCCACTGCACGCTGTAATTCTAGAAAGCTGATCCTACTTGTAAAGATTTTAATCAATTGTACTCTTTTTGAAAAACAAAGATTGTCACATTAGGGTTTTCTTTATTTATAATATGTAAGTGACTCAGATTGTACTACAGAGAAGTACAGAAAGATTATTGCACAGTTTAGGGAATACTTGTTTTCAGCTGGATTGGATTCACGTAGTAAAATGGTTTCTTAGTAGAAGTTTGATAATACTATATATTATGAAAATTTACATGTTTGGAAATCATGATTATTAGTCAGGATTCTGAAGTATGACATTTTAAGTGAGATTAAAAAAGGAGAAACCGAAAAACATACTCCATATACAAATTCCCCTTTTTAGCAATGGAAATAAGCACTTCTCTAAACTTCAACTGCATAGAAATCAAATCTATTAGGATGTGGAAGATATCAAATGTATCTTTAAATGGCTGCTCTTGTACCTCACTGGACCCCAGCATATTTTGACTAAAATAAATTGCATGAGGGAATTACTTTAAGGACATTGGATATACTTAAGCTTCTTCAATTTCAATAATTAGCTTTGCATCTCAGTGAAAATTCAGAAAAAGTAACTGATGCTACGTGGGATGGAGGAACCTTACACATGGTTCCTATAGTGTAATTTGTGTTGATACTAGAATACAGTATTTTGGATTCCCCCTCCCCGGAATTTTCTCTATCCTTTTCCACCTTTTATCCTCTCCCAATGGTTAATTTCTATTCTTCTACAGTGGTTAATAGTTGTATGCTCTCTATTTTCTGTATGTTCACATATCCCAGTGAACTACATTACCTGTCTGCCAACTAAAATGGCAAAAAACAATGATTATCTGGTGATTTTTGCCCATTATTGTCCTATTAAAATTCAGTGGATTATTTTTCACAACATGATTAATAAGTTGTAGTCTTTCAACTGAAAGGCTTAAAATAAGGGGGGAAAAAACTCCAATTTTTAAAATGTAAATCTGTACTAAGTGACATCTCTTGATACCTACCAATACCTAGATGTTGGTAAGAGCGAAAAAAGTCAAGTTCTTACAATTTAAACAATAATGTGTAAAATTAACTGTGTTTATACACACAAGACAGAAAAATAATCACTACTTAAGTTATATTCACATTCTACCTATGCATAGAGACTCCTGCATTCTAATATAAAAGATCTGACTGGAAGAGTTTACAAATTGCTGCTTTATTTATTTCTAACACAGTGTCTGCGATGTTATTTCTAATTTTCTTTGCTCCTGTGAAGCAGCATATTGAACTCTTAAGGGAAACAGAAACGTGCAAATGCTATTACAGTACACATTTTGACACAGCAGGAACTCTCTAGTAAGTGTCAGAGATTGATCAGGATTTTATTGCACATATAAACAGCCACTATCAGATGTACTGTGCCAAAGGATCATCCATGTATCATCCATGCTGTATGTTTAACCACCTCAGGTTTTCAGAGGTAACAGTGACTTAAATTACTGAAAACAAACTGAAATGACTGAAATATTTTCAATTAAAGTTAATCTTTAGAACCAGAAGTCATACTTCTTTCCAAAGGGAATAGAAATGCAAGCTGAACATATGAAAATATATGTGAACTTTTAAAACAAAGCACATTTATAGAAATGTTAAAAATACTTTTGTATCCCTACCTAGATGCATAACAGAAACGCATATATGCCATAGATTTCAGACATGCACCAGAGAGTTCAAGGGCATGTTTTTAACCATTAAAATGTATGTATAGGTTGCTACCAAGACTTCTGTAAAAGTCTCTTTCACTGAGTGCTGAAATTGCATGAAAACTCTGGAAACTCCCAGAATTTACATTTCAATAATTATAGGTATATTGATTATTTTGTGTGCAGTACAGAGATTACTTGTTTATTAACCACTTTAAGTATGAAAGCACTGAATTTATATTAATGAGGTACACTTTTAAATTATAAACCACTTAGTCTAGAGTATCACCATTTCTGAGATCAGCTAGGGATCTTGAACTAAAAAAAAAAAAAGCTACTGCATGGTGCTGGGCATGTATGAAGTCGCTTCTCTGTACAGATTGCTTCACTGAAGAAAAAAAAAGGAATTTAGAGTAATTATAGAATCCTATTAATATACTGTGAACTGTAAGGATATGGATATAGTAACTCTGCTATGTTTTCAACAGAACAAAGTCCTTTGAGTCATAGTTTTCTTTTCCCTCAACTCATTTAAACATGTAACTGCATTTGAAAGCAGTATCACACATGCACTGGCTGTTACAAAGACATACTTTTGAGACTGGCTCACAAATCATGTGAGAATTTGATGCCTATCCAATATTCAAAATACCACTAATATGTCAACAGATACCTAAAGTGTACAGTTTTGGGGAATATAATACAATATGATTATTATTAAACAATATATTATTAGACATGTATTTCAGCTACATGTAAAACCTAAGGATTTGGTGAATTTGATCTAAGACAGAAAAACCATAATAAACAAACATTCACAGTCAGCTGTTCAGAAAATGCCTCAGCAGTTAATAAAACTGTAACAAGTTTGTTTTCAAATAAATTTGGAACACCAGCATACTAATGTTTTGGCTAAAGAGCTTTTTAAACATAAGAACTATTTTGAAAAGACTATTTTGTCTTCAGCTATTAGGCTTCTGTTATGAATATGGCTAGGCAAGGTAGAGAATATACACATTTTTGCCAACATTTGTGACTGTTTTTTACTACATAAAAGCAATCTTAGCTTATGACTTAAGCTTCAAATTACATCAATAATTTTTCAATCTTTATACACAGCTGACTAGGTTTGGGTTTTTAAAATTATTTTTCTTAAAAATGCTATTTAAAAAGTAGAAATATTCTTAATTTGGTGTCAATAAGTATCTTTTAAAGGTACTGGGGATCAGCACACTTGGTTTAGATTTGCATGAACTCCACTTGTTCTTTTTGTAGAAAGGAACTTGTATGATAAGAAGAAAGGAAAAAACCCAAGAAAAAAAGGTCAGATTGTGGATTTCTGTTGTATAAAAGACTTTAATTATTAAAGTGAAATATAGTTATCTTTACTCTAATATTCTCAAGGCTCTAAAAATATTTCTCAAAATACTCACTAGTGAATATAGAGATAAGGATATTCATGAAAGAGTTAAACTCGAAAGAAACATTACCTTCCAGCAACTATTTCTCCCTACTGTAGTAAACAGACAACATAAATTTAACCAAACCAAATATTCAATAGACAGGTTTTAAAAATTATACTCTTCTCTGCTTGAAGCATGTTCATAACTCCATTAATATGAATGAAAGTTAACCATGCACAGGAGGAAAAGAATACATTTGCTGTATGTATACTTTCTCTTTGGAATGTTTGAATATTTCATTTCAATAAATATATTTTAGGAACATGTCTAGTTTATCAGAGCAAAGGCTTTGGTTTCTGTATTAAAATTACTGAGGCGCAATACCAGAAAAGTTCACCCGGCCATGTATATTTTACTGCAAACATGTCATTTTCGACATCTTTCAAAGATGTATCTGGATCTGAAAAGCAATCCTACTGAGGTATTGTTTGCCATTGCTCATTGACATATTCATGTAATGTAAAATCAATCAAAACCAAAAAGCACTTAAATATAATCCCAAAGCTGAACTAAAAAAAAAAAACTTACCTATTTGATATGAAAATATGAGCTTGCATCATTTTGCTTTTCTAGAACTTCTCTGTTTAGAAAGTTAAAGAACTGAATTTATGTTATAATAATGTAAAGATTTAAACTACTTCAGCAATATCAGCTTATAGATTTTACTCATTCATTTGGGAACTCTTCTGTTTGGAAAGACAAGTGAAGCTATTAATAAAGAGTAGATGCAGATAGCAGCAAGGAAGTAGTGTGAACTTGACAATTAAAGCTAAACTTCCTGAAGGGTAACAGGGAACAGAGTTACTCTTTCACAAAAAGATGTTTATGAAAGTGTTCCTAGATATTTTTCATAACCTAAGGACTACAAAAGCCTCTTGAGCATTTTCAAAATTATACTTACTCAATACCTTCTAAAATTGTATATCAATTACATAAGGAACTGTTTTATCAAAATGAAAATAACAGAATCACGGAATGTTGGAAAGGAAGAATGGAAGTGTGGAAGTCATCTGGTCAAGCCTACCTACACAAATCAGAGACAAAGTCTGCTTGCTCAGGACACCTTGTGAACTCAACTGGGCTCTGAGTATCTCCAAGGATAAAAATTTAATAGCCTCTCTGAATGGCCTGCTGCAATGCTTGATGATCCTCACTGTGAATCTGGTTTTCCTTATATTCGGTAAGAATTTGCCTTGTTGAAAGCTGCGGTCCTTACCTCTCATGCTTTTATGATTCAGAAGATAACTCTGAGAATAGCCTAGGTCCATCTTGTCTACATGTGCATAATAGATGGAGACAGCAGTAAGAAACCCTGCTTAACATGATGATACTATGTAGATGAAAAGTCTAAGTAAAGACAAATTATCATTTTATTCTACATGCCAATCTCTAAAGTAAGCATTTAGATATTTTTATATCCAACTCTTTGCTATAATTATGACATATTTTGAACACAGTGACCCACATCAGCATTTAAAATGACATGAGAGTTTGTAAAATAAATATTCTGTTGCAATTTTTATGTTACACAAGAAGAATTATATTTAAAGCAAATATTAGAATTAGAAAAAAAATACAAAAATCCCAATCAAAGCAGTGAATGATTCAGAAAATTTGCAGTGAGGGAGCACCTGAAGCTTTCTAGCTATCATATCAAAGTTGTATATCAATTTTTATTTTGTTACTTTCTTTTTAAACATGGCTAGCGGATCATAGCCAACAATATTTTGGCAGCCTAAAATTACACTCCTTTGACCTTGACATTAGTATTCAACAGCACTGATAAAAGAATGACAGCTTCTCCATCCTACTGGGTGATCTTGCAAGCTTTTACCTTCATGACTATGGAGTTTCTGTCAAATATGCTTCCAGCTGAATGATCACATTCTTTTGAATTATGAAGCAGCTGTAAACTGTGCTAATTGGGTCCATACTGATGTCACTCAAAGATTAAGTAGCTTTAATACTCCTTGAAATTATATAAATACTTGTAATTTTACTACATGTTAGCTGTATCATATTTGGCTTGAATGAATCACTTGCAATACACATAGAGAACACATGTAAACCATTACTTGAAAATTTGTAGTAGTTTTTATGTATTAAAATTAAAAGTAAGAAGAAACTTTCTAAAAGAAAAAATAAGTACAAACTAAAAAATGCAGTGATTAGAAAAAAAAACATCCATAAGATCTTATGTGTAGTGCTGTGTAATTTAGCATAATTAGAAATCAGAAAGAGATATGGAAATAATGAACTGCAAAGCAGTCTTCACTGGGTTCTGGAAAAGAATTATACTGTTCTCTACTACACTGAATAATACCCTATGATAGCCTCATTTTTGCCACTACTCCTAACATCAGTGAGTTGCATTACCAGCTCTTTAGAATTACAAGTAATAAAGTTAAATAGAGGAGCATCTGGTTGTGCCATGGATATCTTTAGACTTTCAAAGCACAACAACTTGCTTCAACTACTCAAAACCTGAGTTATAAGAACTGTTGAACCCATATGAACATTTATAGAATTATGTTATCCATAGTTGTTACAGAATAATTAAAGAAAGTTTCAAAAGGATAAAATGACCAAATGCAAAATTTCTGAAATTATACTTAACTGTAAGAATTAGCAACTCAGACATTCTTTAGTTTGCCCCTGTAACTTATCCTCCTTTTGACATAGCCTGTATAATTCTTAAAGATACAACTTTCTGGCTTTGGTTGCTTAGATAATGTTTAGCCATTTAGACCAGGCATTTTTCAATGTGTTGTTCCTCTAATACCTTAAATGGAATTTCGTATTTCTCGTTCTTCTGCTTTGTGTACAGATGTAGTCTAGGAACTGGAATATCCCATGGTATGGATGATAACTGTAATTTTCTTTCTTTCAATCCTAAAAGCTATGTGTGACTTCTATCACATAGCTTAACATGGTTCTCATTTTAGATATTTGCATTTTTCAAAAAAATTATATTCATATCTTCTGATACAACAGAAAATATGACACATACAATATTTATTTTTCCATACTCTATCTGAAAACAATTTAATCTTTACAGTTGGCAGAGACTGAAAATCTTACAGTGCTCATTGAAGTGTATGAATTTGCAGAGTGAACACACTCAAGCAGTTTTAGTCAATTCTGTTCAAGTGGCTTAGTGCTACCAAATACCTTACTCCAGTACAGTCAAAATCGCCCTTCCATTGTACTTTTGTATTATGTTCCTCTATGACTTTTGCTTTATACAGTAGAATAATTTTGAATTCTTTGATCACTTTGATTTGCATGTGGGAAGTTGTTAGGATCCCCACTAGTCCTATACCTATTATGGATTAGTGATTGTGTACCTGGAAATGAATCTCAGTTATGTGATGTTACATCATATCTCTTTGCATTGTTAGAAGAATAAGTAACATTTTCATCTCCCACCTCCCTTTTTTTCCCCTACAATGTTTTTACATAACTGGTTAGAGAATTTTACATAACTTTGCAGCTTATACTCTTGAAGGTGAAGAAAAAGTATTTCCTTACATAAAAATGTATATCATGTTTTGGATCAAAATAGTATTGCTTTTCCATAAACTCATTAGTGGCATAACCAATCTATATGATAGAATAAGACCAGAAATTTTGGCTGTAGTTTTCTTTTTTTTTTTTTTTTTAATATGAAAAAATTGTGGAAGAGAAGGCGGAAATTAAAGAGCTGAAATACCAGCTTGGCTCTTCTAGCCAATTTCTAGGGCAGTAAAAACAATGGTGATTTTAATTTTTTAAAGAAAGTCAGCAAATATCACCACTTAATAATTACATTGGGAAACAGATCCAAGAGTATAATTAGGGGTAGACATCTGACTGTGGTTGCAATACAAAAGCTTAACAAGGTACCTTTGTTCATTTACAAGTGTGAAAGCTGGACATTTCCAGACAGAAGAGAACAGCATGCAGACTGAAGAGAGGAAGGGCTGCTTGTAAACCCACAAAGATCTAGCACAGAGGATAGTTCTGGGGACAGAGCTTATTCATGACTCCCGCTCCTTAGCAGTTTTATTCAGGATTTTAGGGAGACACATTTGACCACTAGAGATCTGATTTCTCATACCTACACTCTCATCTTTTAAAGCACCAAACAGGGCTTGTTTTCTTCATTTAAAATGTGGGCACTTGTAGCTGAGGTGCTGACCTTTAAAATAGCAGCTGGTGCATTACACAAAGTGGAAGAGAAAATTCAAATGCTTGCTGTAACTGAAAGTCCGAAACCCACTCATTCTATTTCCTTGAAGGGCATCACATCCAGGTTTTCAGATAGTTAGGGACAGATTTATGGATAACGGATAAAAAGAAAAGGAAAAAAACCTACTAAGACACCAATTGAAATGTGCCATTGGGTGACACTGCTCCCTCAAGACAACCAGCCTTTCCAACTCCTTCAAAAGTCACTATATCAGCATGAATGAAAAAACTGAGGGCATCTCAAGCTCCCTTGGCAGGGCAAAATCCAAGCACAGAGTCTATCTGAACACTCTTGACTGTAACACAGATAGGTAGGCCATAGCTCAGATTCTACAATTTTCCACAGAAGGTACCTCATTCTTTTCCAGAGAAGCAGGTAAATAATATTAATAATTGTTAGGCAATAGCAATCTAGGGGTTTTCAATAGCAAAATGCTAGATTTAAATGCCTGTAGTCCACCTAAGCTCTTGTTTAGATATCAAAATAGAATCTCTATGTCTTGCTTTTAAAATCCATTATTAGATATAGCACCTGACTCCAGCATCACTAAAGCTCTAAAGGTTAACTCTGTATAGCTCAGTTCAATTAGTAACATGTTCTTCCTATCTTAGACACATCTCTCTTTCTGTACAATCAGCGGCTTTCAGCTTTTTCTCTATTATCACTATGAGACAGCTTGATAACTTGATAATTTGTTAATGACATAATTGCTTCTTATAAAATCTATGAAGTCTACTAACCTCTAATTGTTAGTCTCTGCAGCTGATTTTGAAACTGAGCTCAAGAGATTATATTGATTATGGGAAAAGAGCCAGATGTATTTCCCACTGAAACTGTGGGTAGAAACAGACACTGAAGAAACACTAACTCAACTAATAAAATATTTTATTGAGGGTCTTTTCTAACAATAAATCTAAAAGCAAATTTTCATTTAAACAAACAATTAAACATTCTAAAATATTTGCAGATGTGATAGACCTGAGATTAATTTGTTTTTTGGCTTTATTGTGATTTTTTTTTTTTTTAAAGCTCAACCTAATTAAGAAAACAGCACAATATCCACTAAAATTCTACACATCCCTTGAAACTGGTTTGACACATTAAAACAAATTTCAATGTTAACTTGCCTATGCATATAGGAAGGAAACTGGTTAGTAGTTCTAGTAGCAGCTAGTTTATATTCCTCATTTTGCTGATAGGATATGGTATCTAAGTGCTTTGCTCCAGTTAACACACCATATACTACTCTGCTATGTTCAGCTAACGTTCAGCCACAGTAGGACTTGACATTACGAACTACATTTCTCATCTCTATAGCTAATCATGAGCTCCCTTACAATCCTTTCTCCTTTTAAGTAGTATTAACTATAAGATTATTAGTTCAAAATCTTCTTATTGGTAGCCTTTACAATAAAATGATACTTACCTGCACTAAATATATATACCCCTCATGTAGATGAAACTTCAAAAAATTGCAGG
>JANHGN010012266.1:27100-42462 GCA_024605025.1 Megaceryle maxima | reverse complement strand
ATTTTGACGTGAAATAGCAGATGCTGCCAAAGTTTCGTAGTACAAAGCTGAATCATGATATACTGTCAACAGTTTAGTAGTTTGAGTGTGCTAGACTCTGGATACAACCAGACTTTGTGTAACCAGAAACAAGTGTTATAAAACATTTACTTTTAAAGCATTTGAACTCAAATTACTGTCATTCAAAATCAGATGTATTCTTAAAATAAAGGGAGACTACAGATCTTATTCACAATGTAGTTTTGTCTCAAGACAATGTATTTATAAATTGTTTACAAATCTGTAAAGGAATCTGATTCTGAACAGTATTTTGGCAACTAATATAATACTGAGATTTCAATTGCCTGCAGGAACACTGACCTAGGGGTTGGGGTTTTTTTTAGGCAAACCTTAGTTTGCAATTCACACTCAGTTACTTTCAATGCACCACTGTGGAACAAAAACTAGTATGGTTCAGAAAGAACTTAGTACTTTCTGATTCTCATTAGTACCTTGTTAGGTTTTCAAATGAGAAAATTTTCATTTTATATACATTTGTCAGTATTGAAATGAATAGTTGCAAGTGTGTGTTAAGTGGTGACTATGAACGTTGTCTGGACAGCAAACAAGTGGCAAAATGAAGGAGAGGAAAGTGGACTTAAGATCCATTCATGTCAAAGGTAGCTTTGAATGCCTGGTACAGTCTCCAACTTAAAACATTTCCTACTCATTATCTCTTGAAGGCTCCGGAAGATTTTTCATCCTCTTCTAATCATCTGTTATACAACAAATCTGCATTCTTAATCCTATACTTTGATACTACCAGATGCATAATAATATTGCAGCACCTGCTTGAACATTTATTGGATGTGTCCTGAAGTGCTTTAATAGCCAATAATAGCCAATAATAGCCAATGCTATTTATGTCTACATATAGAAAAGCTTCTTCAAAAGTTTCAACCACAAAAACATCTAGAACTTGGAACTGATTACATTTATGGAAAGGTAAACAAAAATAATCTTATTTCATAAAGCCAAAAAACATTATTATAACTGTCTCATCTGACTTCAAGTGCCAATTGTGGAATTTAGTCTGTACTTCCTGCACTAATGCACTGCCTTCTAGGAAAATCTTTCAAAATGACAACTAGTATTCGTTACAGGACTCAGTGTTGGTTTTACCATATTCCTTTATAATCTGCTAGAGTAGTTCCACCTTTCAAACAATGATATATTTCTCAACATGACTGGTTAAATCAATTTATTTTGTCCATGTAGCCAAATACTATGTTGTCCTCTGAACCAAAAGCATTAAATTGGAAGCTGGTCTTCAAGACTGCTAACTCTCACTGACACTTTTGCTTTTCCTGTGCAGTGACTTCAGCATATTGTCCTTCCATCCTATTAATATCTTTTTGCTTTGGTTATACTTGATTGTTAAGAGCAGCAGCAATGGCAGCTTGAAAAGTCTGAGTCACGATTCAGAGCTCATGACAGCAGAAAAATTTTGCTATGCTGTCTTTATTTCTTTTAAAATTTGAGAAAAATATCATTGTTATTAATAGGTCAGCATTTTGACACCTTCTCATAAATTCTTTACAGAGAGTTATGAGCCAAATTCTCCTAGCAGAAAATTTCTTATAGTTCAATGGAGTTCGGAGCTGGTTTGACTAGATTTTATCAACCTACAACAACAAAAAAACCCAACCAAAACCCAACCAAAACAACCAAATCGTTACACTCGAAGATTTATAGCATAAATTTACTATTATTTTATGTCTACACAAAAGACAGAACAGTATTTCTAGATTATTTTTGGATTATGGAGGAGGCATTTCTCTTTTCAACCTTAATGAAAAAAAACGATCTTTATTCCAATCAAGTAAATAAAGGTACAGCCCACAAATCCTGTGCCATCACATCCTAGACTCTATGCTAGTAGTCCTGGGCATTTATTTGTGCTCTCATGACAATATATCTTGAGCATTACTGAAATACATGGCTTTATCTCCTAGCAGATTATGAAACTACCACAACAAAAAGAACTTTTTTTGTTGTTATTCATAATAATAAAAGAAAGTAGTAAATTTAACTTCTACTACAAAAATCCTTTTGAATTCAACTGAAGGAATACCTCATGAGTACCAGCACCATGTCTTAATCACAGGATAGCAGTAAAACAGAACCTTGATGAGAGTTTCTTCGGTAAGCACACAATCCTTCAGCCATGCATTCAGACCTTGAAATTCCATCATATTATTTATTTTTTTTAATGAAAAGAAACAAGGCACAAACTAAATTAGAAAAAGATTCTGACAACAGAAAAAACAGGGCATTCTCTGCAGTGATATAAAGAAACAAGGTTCATATTTCTCACGTTACTTAAGCCGCTCTTCATTTCAGTCATTTCTTCCTGATTTACAGCTACCTCCAGAGTCTGCAATACTCTTCTTAGGCTAATGCAAGCAAGTCCAGTTGTTCTTTGCAAAGCATCTACCTTTTCACTCTATCCAAGAAAAAGTACTAGGAAAAATCAACTACATTTTTCCCAACTATCAGTTTATTTTCTGCTTTTGTTATTATGCTTACAATCTCTTGGTTCCACACCAATATTATTAGTGCTACAAAGTCTTCATAAGCACAAGTTGTCATTGATATAAAATGAGGTGAGTAGTGATTAACACTAAGTGGATCTGTTAATTCAGCAACACTTTAGAATGACTGAATATGAATAAAATGCTAAGTTGCAATTACATTCCTAGGAGAGTACATATGAAATCCATATTAATACCACATTAGTTCATCATGACTAACATTATTATAGCTAATACTAAATGATAAAATAATGACTACCTACTTATAGAATTACCATTTCTAATCTTCCTCCTAGAAGGAATGTAATTATGCTGCTCTAGAAAGAATGTAAAGTTTTTTCCTTTTTAAGTGGTTATTCAGGCACAAAATTTAGTTTTTAGTTACCTCTGCAAGCATAGCCTCATATGTGATGTTCTGAG
This sequence comes from Megaceryle maxima, assembly GCA_024605025.1. Classification (NCBI taxonomy): domain Eukaryota; kingdom Metazoa; phylum Chordata; class Aves; order Coraciiformes; family Cerylidae; genus Megaceryle; species Megaceryle maxima. The sequence goes on along the minus strand of JANHGN010012266.1, from coordinate 39,469 downwards.
GTAAACAGCATAGTTAGATGAACAGACTATTTACTTATTGAAATTTGAGAAAATAATTGTGGTCTAGTTTTAATTTACAAAGAGGTATTTAGATTCCATTCTAACATTTTGGAAATAAAAATGAACAAAAGTAACACCATAGACATGATTTATCTTTTCAGTACAATAGATTTAGCATTTCTCCCACGTAGTGGGAGTAATTTCTCAGTGTAGGACAGTAACATTTGCATTAACTGTTTCAGTGCCTAAAAGTTCTAACAAAATTACATCTGCAAAAGGATGAAAGTGAACACAGTTTTTGAGCTCTAAGTATCTTAATCATTTAATTGGCTTTCTATATGGTTTAAATGCTTTACATCACAGAACTGAGAGCCTTGTGTGAGTGACAGCTTTGGCAAAAAGATTTCTGTAATGATAACCCATGACCAAAATTAAACTGTGTAAAAGAGAAGGGAATCATAGAAGCTATGTGACTTTCCATTGAGTGGGATGCTGCAGTAAAGCTGAGTGCTCTTGGAAGGCCTGACTCAGAGATGGCTTTCATAGAAGCATTTAGGAGTCTATAATTTTGTGTAATTTCTGAGAGAGTTAGTAGTGATTAAAAAGGAGAGAGAAAACATTAAAGTAAGGGGTAAATTTAAAACTGGGCACACCTTTTGTCTGAAAAAAAATGTTAAACTACAAATTAAAAGTGACAACAATGTAACGATCAATCTGTTGATATGACAACCAATAGTTTCAGCTAGTCTATTTTTCACAGTAGAGATGTCTTTAAATTGTTGAAATTATTTTGAGCCTCACACATCTGTTAATGATTGTGATTTGCTATGTCTCCATGCGATATATTTCTTATATGACACATTTGGGTCAGTGAAGTGGAGGAACGCAGTCTCCTGTTTAGTAAACAATTTAAACTAATCCAGTCTTTAAAGTTCCACAGGGTTCACAATATTTGAGAGAGGAATTAACAGCATGGCTGACCTATTCATGAACCTGCATGCCCTTTCAGTCAAATGTCAGTGTACAAAGTAGTTAGGTATGGAGGTTCTGTTACCAGACTGGGTGACTTGGTTTTGTTTTTCTGTGCAGTGCCAGGGGAAAAAAACAAAACAAAACAGTCAGTTTGTGAATTCTTAACTCTCCACCTGAAGCCAAGGAAGCTTTAAATTCCCAAGACAAGAGGCTTGTTTCTTATGAGGGCCTCACATCAGAACCTCAAAACATTTAATTTATTTTGTACACTGTAAAACAAAGGGGTGTTAAAAGCTTACTACTAAGTCTACTGTGAAGAGTTCTACTGTTAAGACCAAAATACAATTGGTTACATTCAAATTAATATAGAGTGTATAAATATATGTCTACAATGTATTTAGAAATTTGAAAGTATATGTTCATTAACAATGCTTATTCCTGTTAAAACAGTATAGGGGATAGAATACTAAAACACAGAAACTTATTTTAATTTTGCAATTCTTCTTGCAAAAACTTATAGCAATGAAAAAAGGACTAATAGCAAGAAAAATTTTATATTTGCACAAAGTGATGCTGTCAAGGCAATATGTCGTTTAAAGCTCTTGACATGTTTTCACTCTTGTGAACAGTGAAGAACTCAAGTGGTAAAAACATGGGAACTTTTTCCTCGAGTTCCCTTGACTTGGCTAGTTTTCCTAAATTACCCTCTAGATGAAAGACTTCAGCAGCTGCTTTTGTAGTAAGTCAACAATAACAACTTCTGTGAAGAATTTCAGGAGATATACCAGGAACTAGAATGAACCTTCCCACCCATCACAAATTCACATTCATTTGTTAATTAGAAGGTGCAAACAGAAAAGCCTTACTCTGCTTCCTCCAGAACAATTACTATCAGCTCACTAGGAGGAGAATACCTTGAAAGGCCAACCCACTCCTCTGCCACACTGCCAGACTTGTGCTGGGTACTCAAAACACCGTGTGAGTTTACTGGCCTTATGAGATATCCTTTAGTGCTTTCTGGCTTTCAGGAGCTGTAGTGTTAATACCTGATTTTATCCAGGGTTTCCTAAGACAGCTGAATGGCCTTGAAAACTGTTGCGCTCTGAGATCAGTGATAAATACTCACAGCATGTACTTTATGTCAGCATTCACCTCACAAATTTTCCAATTCTCTGTTACAAAGACATATCCTCTAATGTTTCTCTACTATATGAACCATTTTATTAGTAATTTCACTTTATTTAGATAATGGAAAACCCCCTAAACTAAATAAAGTAATGAAAATGGGCACTATGCTTCATTAGTTGAAACAGAGGTACTAAACTGATTTTAGAAAGCAGAAGGACAGACCCCAATATTTTTATTGAGAATTGTGCTTTCTATTCCATCTGCTTTCACAATTCATCTCTTATGAATCAAAAGAAAAATTACGGACCGCAGTGTAAAATATAGAAAGCTTCTGCCCTCATTTTTCTTTGGCTGTTTTCTGCCACATGAAAAATAAATCACAGATCCTTTTAGCCTCCATCAACCTTTTCTCACCTGCAATTAAGCCACAAGTTTTACCGAGTCTGAGTAGGCTGTTCTCAGAGCAATAATTAAATGCTCAGTTAAAGCTATTGGCTTTGTACCACAACTGTCTGAGATTTTAGAAAGAGGGTCTCAAGTTCTTGCTAGGTTGTGCTCAAAGCCTATATACACATACATACATACAGCCTTTGTGAACCCCCAGGAGACAGTTACCAAGTAAACTCTGCATATACTTCAACTAGGCATTTTAATTAGTTTTCAACTGGCATGACAGTGAAGGCAGATGCCCACAAGAACTGGAAAAGGATGAAAGAAAATACAAATACACATAGTTAAAATGGTCAAAAGCAAATGTGAAGGCAGCTTATGAGAGCACAGGATAAGTGAAAGAAACTATTTTTTGAGCTGTTAAAATGCTGAAAGATGCAAAGGAGCCTGTAATGAAGCAATTTAACAGTACCGGGGGAAAACTGTAATTCTACCTTTGTACAGTACTGTGGAATTAGAAGACAGAATGAGCCGGTACTAAGAGATAAGTTTTGATGAAACTTATTTGCTCACAGACAGTCCATCCTGAGTTCTCATCCACAAGAATGCATGTGTACAGCCTTGTCAATGATTAACAAAAATGCTAGTAAAAAAAAAGGAAAAATAAATAGAAGAGGACCTCAAACTTAAATTAATTATAATCAAACTGCATTTATAAAATCTTTCCCTCCCACTAGTATGTCTCAACCACAAAGGGAATCACAGAGCTTATGAATGACAAGCATTAACTAGGCTAAAAGGACTCTTAAATATTAGTGCTACTGTATTAGTGATACCTATTCTCAAATATTATGGAGAAGGCAGGTAGCATTATACTATAAACATTCATTATGCGTATATTTACAATGGATTGCATAGATAGTCAGTAGTGGAAATTATTTTTCCAGCCAAAACAAAAACTCTTATTAAATGTACCTGTACAAAGAACCAGTGAATAAATGGACATAATTTAGTAATAAATGTAAAGCCTACATATGGGATGCAAATTTGTTCCAACATAAAAATGCTCAACATCTGAAGGTAAACAAAAATCTTGCAAATGATTGTATCCTTTCTATTTGGCTTAACAAATATCTATAAATGGGCCACCAATGAACTTGGACTCAGATCCTCAAACATGTGTAGGTAGGACTTTTGTGACTAAACACCTTGCAGGAGCATGCAGCCTCTGTGTGCATTATATAAATAAAAGTAGAGGGGGAAAGTTCATTTTCACAGATCTGTCATCACTTTACTCCCAAACGGCTGCATAATGAAGTAGATGAGACTTCCTTATTCACAGACCCTTCCACTTTATTCAAACAGGATGATTACTGCTCTATCAGCTGTCAGAAAGTAAAATAACTAGGAGAGACCTGTTTGCACTATTTTCTTTCTAGAAGAACATACAAATTGTATTTTAGAACCCTGAGATTAGAAGCCATGAACAAAAAAAGCCCACATACTGTATTTTAAACATGACACTATTGTTAAAAAGACAAAAAAAAAAAAAAAATCTACTAGAACTGTGGCTATCGTATTGAGTTGAACACATGAGATGGTCAAGAGCAATGCTTGCAGTAGAGATAAGGCCATTTGTGCTTTTGGTAGAATTTGTGTTGATCAGTTTATTTAAAGGATAATTAAAAAAAGGCCACAAGTTAAAAAAACCCAACCAACAACAACAACAACAACAAAAAACAAAACAAAAAACAACAACAACAAAAAAACAAAACAAAACAAAAAAAACCCACAAAAGTGGAAGAAACAACATTTCAATGCAGATATGGTTCTTACCATTTTTGATGGTTAAGTATAAAACCACAACAACATAGCTTGCAATGTTAATTCTTGACTCTTCTTTAAAAGCAGTCACAGTGAACTTTAAATTATAAATGGACTGTATAATTTGAAGGGGGAGATGAATAAGAGGTTATCAGAGGATGTTAAGAAAACCTCAGATGCAGCACTTCGGCAAGCAAAACAGCTAAGGATGCTCTATTTCATCAAAGTGGGAAAAACACTTATGCCAAACTGTCTGCTTTGTTTATAGTCATTGCCATTCTCTCACATCATCTGCCTCTTTGCATTATCATACTGTCTACATTTTTTATTTACTGTTGAATGATCAGTGAATCAGTGTCAAGTGTATTTTTCTATGACAGATTTATTTAAATCTATTGAACTCTCTAACATTTTGCTTAGAGCAACTAGTACAATCTCTGTGAAAGCTAGTTTCTTTACTCATAACCAGAAGTGGACAGCATATAAAGAATAACAAAACTATGAGCTATGAAAACAATGATGAGACTTCCATGTCAAAATGGACACAAACCCCTGGCATTAGGCTGCAAAAAAATGATGGTATTTCTGCCTTTTGGGCACCTTTTTCACCACATAATAAATTCATTAGCCTTCCCGACCTCATAATTCCAACCTTAAGTAAGATACAGCATGAAAGAACATCTGCTAGACAGACAAATTTTCAAATTCAGCTTGTTAAATCATAGTTATTACACTTTCAAGTTCAAATTTATTGCTTCAGCACCACCTCGTGGAAATTGCTATAATTGCAAAACCGTCTTGAAATTTATCCATATATACATGCTCGAAAAAGGCAACAGTGATATGTAAGCAAATAGTAACTTGATATATTGATTTTAAATAATTGAGATAAGCAGTATCAATATATTTAGTTTCAAACGGCATTGTTTCGCTGAATATTTCAATTTTTTCAATACGCAATTATAAATTCTATGTCATTCTTCCATGAGAAATTTTATGGTCTAAATGGCCCAGATATATCTTACTCATTTTTCGAGGTAATCCTAATTACTATAACCAGATAAGTTTTATAGAGTTATTTAATGTTGCCATGTTGATTGAGCACATTAATATGCTTTGTATTGTTATTACAGATAATGAGTCATCCTCTTCTCTAGCTATTTGGACAATAGCCCCCTGCACATTTAAAATAAAGACAATCGAAAAATTATAATTTGTTCCAGAACTTTAGGAGCTTTTATTTATTCTTTTCTATTGATTAAAATATTTGGACCTCAAACAGGTCAGAACTTAATATTGAAATAGCTATGTCATTCATGACATACTAGGACAACTGCACATCTGAGATAAAGCAGTTCTTACATCTCAGGATAAAACAAATAGGAGCTAAAATTAAAACAAAAATTAGAAGAAGAGGGCTATACTGGTGCAGAGTGTAATATCTTTCAGGATATATTTAAAACATAATAAAAAAAACCAAACAACACAACATAAACATTTTATATTCAAAGAAAACAAATTTTAATCAAAGAAGTACTAGAAACAGATCTGTCTTATTTTACTGACTCTGCAATGCAGCAGTTGTGTTTTTCTTAGAGGATACTAGGATTCAGTGGCTGTTTTCTAAAAAAATGCCCAAACCAATTTGGCTTCTATGGAATAAAGGCAGCTAACAGATCTATGTTTAAACTTTTCAATTTATTTTTAATCCATTATTTATTTCCATCTTTCTTAAACCCAAATTCTGATTAATTGAGGTTGAGCCTTAGGAGCATTGCAGTCAGTCTTTCCAAAAGGACTGGTCATAGGCAACATAAACAGCTAACTTCTGGGTGGGTTATTTTGATCACAGTTTAAGACAGCTTTTCATAGATGTGTACTGGTTATGGCTGGGATAGAGTTAAAATTTATTCACTGTAGGGGACTACGTTTTGGATTTGTGCTGGAAACAGCACTGATAACACGGGGACGTTTTAGTCACTGTTGATCAGTGCTTACACAGCGGTGAAGGCCTTTTCTGGTCCTCACACCAGACTGACCATCAGTGAGCAGCCTGGGGGTGGACAAGAGGTTGAGAGGGGACACAGCTGAGACAGCTGACCAAAGGGATATTCCATAACATATGACATCATGATCAGCAATACAGCTAGGGAAAGGTTAGTGGGAAGACCACTGCTTGGGGACAGGCTGAGCATTACTCAGTTGGTGATGAGCTGTTTGTTTTTTTTTTTTTTCCTTTTTGGTTACAATTCATAATTATTATTTCTTTTTAATTATTAAACTTTTTTATCTAAAGCCATGAGTTTTCTTACTTTTACCATTCTGATCCTTTTCCCTATCCCACTGGTGGTAGTAAGCAAGAAGCTTGATAAGGTGCTTAGTTGCTGGCTGGAGTTAAACCATTACAATACCTCTAAGATGCTGCCTGTAATTGTAATAAACTAACCACTAAAATAACAAAGTGGTTTAGGCACATTAAATATGGAACGTATATGTTGCTCAAGAACATGTATAAAGAGTTAAGTGTTTTATTGTAATAGGAGAGATTTTCTTTGCCAGTTGTCAATAATAAACTCTTACATGGCAGTTCAATTAGGCTTATGCAAAAGTAGCTTGTTTTGTCCCTGGGTAATACTACTGAAAACTCACAAGAAATACAAGTCTTTCTATCAAAACAAATCAATAGAAATAAAGTAATTAATACACATCCATGAAACTTTTCAGTGTGATTAAACAATTGTATGCTACCCATTAAAATGGGTTTAGGATGGTTAAGTTCCTATTTAGAAAAGAAAATAAGGAAGACAAATAGCCCAACTAAATATTCAAGGCAGATAATCAAATCAGTTGGTCTAGGTTTTGTATTTTGTGCTGCCTACTATCCCCAACATGTTGTAGCTTTCTTTCAGTGAAAGATCTATCTAGGGATCAGACCACCCTCACTTCCCTTAGCAGTCCTTGATTATTTACAAATAATCATCCTAGCCCCCTTTTAAGTCATCTAAGTACCAAATTTAGAAAAACATATAGCAGATTATTTCAAAAGGCTTTGGTACTATAGGACAAGTCAACAGAGATGCAAACAACTCTTTAATGCTGCTTTCAAATAAATTATCACTTCTCCATATTTAATAGTTCCCCCAACATCATTCCAGCACTAAGTGTATTAGTATATAAAAAGTGGCGGAAAAATTATATATAGATGTACATCTGTAACTCAAAGGACTCAATTTGCAAATATACATTACTGATGTAAAATCAACACTGCTTTTGTTCAGAGTTAGAAGTAGTGAGTCCAGGAAAAACTGGTTTATTATCAGGTTAACTTTTAAAAATACATACAAAACCTTTTCTGAGAAACAAAATGATACGAAGCACTGCGAAATATCTTCCCTTGCCTAGATGTGTATAGGTTTTTGTGTCTGAGGCCAAAAAGGGAAAAAGCATTAGTGAAGTAATTCATAAGCAACTTATAAAGAGGAATCAACACCACAGATAAACATAATGTTACAGCACCACTGATGAAGTCATTATGCAAGGAAAGCCAGCAGCACTGTTACTGGCTTCACGGCTATTCCATGTGCTGATCAAAGTTTTATGTCAGACAGACATTTCTAACAACCAGATCAAAGATATTATTAATAAAGGTTTTTGAATAAAGCACTTTTAAAACATCATCTAGCTTCCAGAAAGTGTAGTTATAGGCAATAAGCAATACAGAGCCACTATTAAATTAGTTTAGTAAGCAACAGCTTAAGAGTAAAGTCATGAGAATACATTTTGTGTTTTAGGTTTATGCCACCTAATTTTCCAGACTTAATTCCATGTGGATGGATTATATCTTCTATAAAACATTTCCCTAAGCCATTTAGGCTTTAAAACAAATCAAGTTGTAAAACTGCTGGTCAGCAGCTTCCTTTAAGGTTAGTTTCAAATACTTTCAAAACATAAACAGTGTTTGAGAAAAAAAAGAAAAACTAATAGAAACTGGTTTGTCCCTGTCCACAACCACACAGTGTTGTCATATAATAAAACAGATTTGAAGCTTTTTCCAATTTTGCTTCTTTTCTTTCTCAACAATGTAATAAAAAATTAAAAATACTGATTCTCCTTAAAGGTCATATAGACAAATACCCATTGATGTCATTGATGCCATTTGATGAAGTGCAAAGTGACCCAGAAACACTGATATCAGTGATCTTCCTTGAACACATGGCAAATGTTTGGGATTTTTTTCCTTTGTTTTGAAAGGACAAGCACACTTCCAGGCACTTTTTGCAACCTTTCAATTCTTTCTTCTAGGGAAGGAGTCCCATCCTTTGATTCCACACTGCACTTCATGTGAGCAGATTGCCCCTGGATGATAACAGGTAGACTCAGAGTCACACTAAGGACTGTGAAATTTTATTTCATAGCTTTTTTCCTGAATTTGCACACCTGGTGATGGTGTTCTGATCTACCTGTAAATGGCTATTTGAGCTGAATATTCAAAGCTGGCTTCATGCAATACATCTCATAGCACTTTGTTTGATAAACTGGCTAGGGAAATTGTTTCTGATCAGCCTAACCGTTCTATGACTTCGCAAATCAGATATACTCAGGACAAAGCTACACTACTTGAATTTTGTGAACTTTTAAAGTAAAGATGTCACTTCATGTTCTTTCAGTCCACTGAAAGTTTTACTTTTTTTTTAGGCTGAGATAAAAGGTGCTCTTTGAAGCTTGTCACCTTCAAGAAGAAATGGATTCTAGCATGCAGGAATACACTACATGCCTGCTATATTATTTGCAACAAATTGTACAGGCATCACACGACTTTATAAAAAATATTTTATCCACCAACATCTATTCAGCATCCATCAATGTTGCAATAAACTTGCTATGTACTGGCCTGTTTATCAGAACACACACTGCTGTAACCTCTAAATATAGATAATTATTTTATTTACCATCAGTTCTAAAGATAGGTCTACTAGATTAGTAGAAATTATGTTGTGATCAACTATGGTTAGCTACAATTATCACATTTCAGAGCTACTATCTTTTTCATTTTAATCTCTCTACCTCACATACAGATTTGAAGATATATCCCTAAGCAAGCTCAAGTTCTGGGTGTCTACTTAGCTGCAATGATCTTTAGTTCTGCTTTTGCATCAAATACTTGAAACTAAACAATGCTTATTATTGTTAGAGACAATCTTTATATGTGAAGAAAGGGTTGGTTGTAGCAGATACAGCACAGGCTTCTGCTGGATTGAACAATCATGAAATGTTTTATCATCTATGCTGTTTTGAATTCATTGTGAGTAAAGTATGTATATCCAGATCAGTGCTACAGAGATTATTTGCAAATCTGTAATTAAGTGCTGCTTATGCTGGTAACTCAAAATTATTCAGAGATAAATAGGCATGTGAATTTTATTATTTCCAATCAGATAGTGTTTGGACTGCACAAGAAAGTTATCAAGTCCTAATATTATGTCATCTACCTGACCTTTAGTTAAAGGCACCATTTTCCAGTTTTACAAGCAGGGAATTCACTCAAACTGCTATGCAGAACAAGATCTTACCATTTTTTATGGGGTTTTTTTCTACTTCAGCTAAGAAAAATATATGGTACCAGTGCAAAAATAATTTTTACAAAATCCTCAGTTTAAATTGAGGAGAAGGCTGCTGTTTCTTCTTTCAATGCCTGATGAATTTTCAAAAAATGACAACACTGGTTGCATTAGACTTTCAAAACATTATTCTTTTCAAGAGTTCAATTTCAAATCAAATAGATACATTACACATCTTTACATGCTTATTGTTGCAGATATTTTAATAGGCTTGCCTATTTTATTTTTTCTTGGTCCAATACAAAGTTTCCTGAAGCTATGCTTAGATGTATATTTCCCATCATGTTATGAAAAATCATTTAGCCCACAGTGTTAGACATTACAGAAGTTTTATTGCTGTAATATTTTCATGCAGCTCATATCCTCCTGCTTACACTTGAATGAGCTTGCAACTTAACCATATGGGAATGCCACTCCAAATAAACTATATACTACTAAGACGTTCTTCAGTATTTGATTATCCCTATGTGTTTGAGAAAGAACCTAGGATTCCCATCTCCTATAAAAAGGATGTGAAAGACTGGGTAGGTGTAGTTGTGTCCACTGCCCTAGTTTTGTTTTCACTCATCATTCAGGACTGTCTTAAGGAGCATTTCCAATTAGAATTTGGTGGCAAACATGTTCCTCATCTTGACACATGTAAAGTGCTAAACAGCAGTATTTTGAATCAAATTTCCATGTCGTGTATACCAGGAATTCTTTTCTAGAAATAGTAAAGAAACTATACTATTCTTGCCAGATTTTATGACCAGAAACCATTCTTTTAAAATGTTGTTGTAAAAAATATATTGTACCCTATTTTGACAAGGCTAATACATGGCAAGAGAGCAAAGTCAATCAGCCACTTTCACAGTGACACTAGTTAATATTTTGGTTTTTTTCTCCTTGGCACCATGACTTATGAACTACTCTATAATTTAGAAAGGTAACAGTATGTGTTAAAGGGTCCCTGACACGTTTCACTTTCCTTAGCCAGATGGAGCCTTTTTATGCACAAGTACTAATTCAATAAGCTAAAACTTAAAATGATTCTCTTTGCGTACAGCTGCCATCCATTCTAAACTTCACAGGATCACTTTATTTCAAACAAGCATATTCTAGCTGCAGAACTCATTACAATGTATCCAAAATTGCATTGAACTAATGCAACCTGACATCTTCAGTCTATCAACAATGAATGTCCTAATGTCAGGATTTAGACAGATAAGCAAGGAAGATCTGTAACCTTATTAACAGGTGCAAAGGTGCAGAGAGGTCTTTATCTCACTATATGGGACTTGCAATATTTGCAACCTTATGATCCTAATAAGAAATAAAAGCACTGGGACAAGACTAAGATAAGCAAAAACTGCTTTCCAGCTTAGCTAAAAAGAAATAAAAGCAGTAAGGGTACAAGTGCTAGTGTGAACCAAAATCACGTGTGTCACAGTGTGTGCAAACAGCTTGCACTCACAGGAATGTTTTTCAAAATCTACCATAGATTTGAAGAAGAGATGCTTTTCCCACTGAGTTATTTACTAGAGTTAAATTAGTATAAACTGTACCAATGTAAGCATCATAATGAAGTCTGTGAACATTCACAGTATGATGCTGGAGGCAAGCTAAACAGAATCACATATTTTATATAATTATGTACCCAAGTTTTGTTTATAAGATACATATATACATCACCAAGCAGTAACTTCACAATTAAAATTCAGTCCTTACCAATCAAGAAAAGTGTGCTGCCTCTTAAGATAAACCATAATTACTATGAATAATAATTGAATGTCATTGTTCTTGGCTAGAAGATAAATGCATTTTAAGTTTCCAGCTGCCTACCACTTCTGCTGGAGAAATACATATTCCATATAGTGAAAAAATAAGCAAAACATTTAGACAAAATAGGATGACAAAAGTCACAAAATACAATTCCTAAAGCATGCTTCAAAAGTGCTCCATCTCTGCATAAGAAATTAATTAGCAGTATATCAGCAGATAGTGCTTATGAGTATGTATATATTCCATATTTATTGTAGCAATATTATGTATCACCAAGGGAAATCACACAACGATGAACACCTGTTTTACATAGGGAGCCACTAAGATCTGTGCTTATCTGTCCCAAGTTTCTTCCCAGAAAAAACCCACAAACATTTGCAGAGACTATCCCTTAACCTTTCAGTAAGCTCTATGGAAAGAGCTTCTTTAAATGTTTTTAGGAGATACACAGAAGTTTTACAGCTGTAGACAGAAACCGAAGAACTGAACCAGAGAACATTAATGATACTCAGTTTTATTCAGTAGCAGTAAGTAAAATTAGGAAGCAAACAAACTTCGGTGCAAAAGTGCAGGTTGTTCTCTTAACATTGCCTTTTCCCTTTGTGGAAAAATCTGAAAAAAAACCCTAGCCAAGCCTTAACTAGACTTTTTTTCTTTTTTTTTTTTTTTTTTTTTA
>JANHGN010012266.1:0-14547 GCA_024605025.1 Megaceryle maxima | reverse complement strand
GTATTTGTATCCTACTGGGAAGAGATTTTGTTTGTTTGTTTTAAAATGCAAGGTAAGTAAATAATAAGGGCATATAGCCCTCAGGTACAGAATCTATATTTTTTTTTCCCCAGAGTACAGCTATAAGTAACTCATTGTAACTTGGTACTGAGTAGTATGCACTGTGGTCAGGTTTTGTGACTGTAAGGGTACACTTATAATTCCTTAGCAGACCTGAAACAGAGAAAAAGCATCCACAGTGCCCTTACTTTAGATGCCATTTCTGTATGAATTTTCTCTATTAAATGGGTAAAGGAAGAACAGAGAACTGCATGTCTTTTCTCCCTTAATGTCAAATAAAGGTAAAAAAAAATTATAGGCGTTACCTTTTTAACCATAAATGTGTTATGTCCTTTCAGATATTTCTACATATTCCCTCCAAGACTGGATTTATATAGTGCTAACACACAGACTTCACAATATGAAATAAAGTCCATAACCAACAGCAGAAGAATAAAGATTTTTGGTTTAGAAACCTTAAAGCCTAAACAGAGGACAGTGAAGAAGATTGCCTTTGCTTTTCTACCACTAATCTCATTTCTTCTGGGGAAAAAAACCAAAACATATCCAGTGCACTTTCAGGTCAACCCCTAAGCAGACAATTCTAGTTGGTAGGAACAGAGAAAAATATACCTTATTTACCTCTTTCCCAGCACACGCTAGGAGAGAGCTTGATGCTCTGCCCCAGAAACCAAAAGGCTTCAATACAGCTTTCAATGCATAAGCTTGATATTATGAAGTTGCATGTATGAGCTTAATTTTTGCACATGACAATCCACAGTAAGGACAGAAGGACTTCTCTAACTGGCAAATTGGTGCTCTGCCTGCACAGCTGGATATCATATGCTTCTCCTTCCTTTTGTATTTTTCACTAGCTGTAAGACCTATTAAATTTATTTTTTTAAAAAAATCCCACAGAAGAAAGTGAAAGTAGCTATGTCACATAAAAAAGGAAAAATTATAATAATATTGCCTTCTGAAATCTGTCCCAGTAAGATCAGGTTCACTTAACATCCAGATTTACTGTTACCTTTCTCAGATTTCAATGTTTAGTAGGGAAATAAGTGATTAATTTGGTTTCAGAGCTTTAATGCCACAAACACCAAACTGAACCTTTGCTATTTAGCCATAAAACAAGATTAGTAGACATTCAAAACTGTTATAAATTAAAGCAAGCATATTTATTATGTTGATAAAATCTTTTAGTAAGAATGAAATATTCTTCATATTGTTAGACTTGGCACTATATATATTAATTTTTGCAGAATGTTTTTCACTCATATCATAGTTTTCAAAAGAGCAGAACAGACTTCATTACTTAAATAAAATGCAACAATACATTCAGAAAGCATTCAGAATATTTTATCGGAGAAAAGGTAGTATTTTTTCAATATTATATTATGTGTGACAAATTCTTCAGGGCTGAAGCTCTGTATTAAACAAAGATGTCTTTGTGTTATGTATGAACACAACAACAAAAAAATTTAACCTTTGAGGATTAGATGCTCCAAAAAAATGTTTTTGTTTTACAGTGCACTCTACAGGGAAAAAAAGACAGCCAGGCTGTTAACCAATTGGAATTTGCAAGTCAGCAAAACACAGTTTCAGTTCATACAAAATCTCATTTTCTGTTTTTGAATAACAGATTTACAACAGTTTCCTAGGTCATGGATTGATGCCTGAAGCCGTTTTGTGAACTGCAAACTCTATTACATGTATGTAAATAGATGAATCCATCTGAACATGTGCTTCATACCATTTATTAATCTTGTGTACAGCAGACTTCCCCATCTCACACAAACACCCCTCTATACCTATTACTAACAGCTTAAATAGCTCACAAAGGTTTTGTAAATTTTTAATTAAGGTAGATTAACAGACTTCTATAACAGTTCATTTTAGCATGTCAGAATTCTGCAGTTAAGCAGTTTGACTTGTACAATTTATGCATGTTTAGCTCAGCCTACAAAGCAGTGTCTCAGTACCTAACTTGGCGGACACTATTAGAAGGTGAAAAAACTTGCTGCACATGGTGACATCACAATTAAATTATGACTAAAGTACAAAGTTCAAAATACCTTAAAATACATGAGTCTAAGATTATTACATACTAAAACATTAATGGAACCTACTGACAAGTATTTAACATCATTTGCAACTAGAAAGGGTTTGCTGCTGATAAAGATGTGAGATTGCTTTATGACTGTAGATTACTGCATGGACTGTATGCACAGCTTCATGGACCACTCCTACTCTCAAAGTAACCAGAACTACCCTTTAATGATACAAATTAAATATATGTATAAGACACACGTATCACGTTGGATATGGGCATCAACCTAAGACGAGGAAAAAGTCCTACCTAAATACTTTGATAGTTTACACAGACTTCAGAACAATTTTTTTTTCCCCACTCTGAGATTCTGTTGGAGGTAGAAAGCATTGTTTCCTTCAAATGAAATAAGTATATAAGAATTCTTTGCACATAACTTAGGAAGCAAAGAAAATATTAAGAAACTGGTAAGGAAAGCAGCTATTACTAAAGATAAAAGCCTACAGCTTACGCTGTAGTGGCCTTAGATGAAGTCTAAATAAAATGTCTAACTACATTGTTTTAGAAATAATAGCTTGTAGAACTTTAGGTTTGGAATACAAAGTGCAAATCAGCAAAGAGTTGATGATGGTATATGGCAAATTCCACCCACTCACGTAAAGGAAGAGATACTCAACTATATAACTGGACAAACTAACTTGAAAAAACATAGATCCTGAAAACAATCCCATGTCTGGTGCTTGCTCTGTTAAAACACTGAAAATGAGCTCCAAGCATAGTGAAAAGTGCATTTCAGCCACAAGGGAGAGCTTGAACACTTTTTGCATGAGGAAGGTTCAGAAGGGTCACTAGATAGAATCCTGAGCCTCTGGTGTTTGGAATAGACAATCAAAAATCTAATATTCCCTTCTCACTCTCAGCAGCTGAACCACTTTCTGAAGAAGTCTGAAACTTAGAATAGGGGAAATTAAACCACTGGTGCTCATGTAGATTTCTTTTTAATGTTTTCCAGACAAGAAAGGAGAGTGAGGTAGGAGCCAAAAGGTGCGAAATGGTAGCCATGATATTATCCAGGTTTGAGAGCAAGTAATTGCTTTTCCAAGTGTTTTTTTTTGTTTGTTTGTTTTTGTTTTGTTTTTTTTTTTTAATATAGTTTACTGTTTTAGACACTTGTAATCAGGATTACAGTCTATAAGGCAACCAATATATCAGGCAAGCAATTCATTATTTATAAATTATGACATCAATTAAAAACAAAAATATTTAGAAAAACTATGAAAGATGTAATAACAATGTTAAAAACAAGTAATGAATAATGAAAGAGCTAAATTAACTTTGTTCTCAATTAAAAATCAATAATGTGCAATGTATCCCTTTCCTTATTCTAATACAAAAATAACACAAAAAATTAATCAGGAATTATTTATAAAGAAAATTTAATATGATTTGTGAATCTCAATTAGATTTGATGAGTCTCATTACAGGATGCTGAATGATAATACAAAATGTATAGAAGAAAAAAACCAAAACACTATCTGTAAAGGTAAAATAAAGGTGATTTTTATATTACCAAAATACACTGTGGTTGTGAATGCACATATAAAAAAAGAATACTAATTATCAAATACTAAGGAAATGACGGAATAAATAAAAAAAAAGAAAGACCATAGCTCAACACTTTAAAACTTCCATACTGCCAAACGTATCTGGAAGCTAAAGATGTCTAACAGTTAAGCACACTCAATTACTTACTAAAACTATTAACTGTATCAAAAGCTGAGGGAAAAAAGACACTAAACTTAAACTTCTATAAATCAAGTTTATGTAGAAAAGCATGTGTAGACTTAAGATAGTCTACCAAGTTCATCTATTGCATTTGCTATTAAAATATATTTATCATTGGTAAAATAGAAAAAAAAATATTTTTCTGTTAGCTTTTTTGGTTTGTGTTTCCCCTTGAATTTAGTGACGTTTAACCTCTCTTTCTGCAGTGCTAGCCTTACAGAGAAAAACTTAAACTGCAATAACAGCCAGTGAACCTAATTATAGTACAGGTAGAAGTTAAAGCGAGGTTACAATTCGATTAACTACAATTAGGTTTACCCTTAGAACTGGAAACAAAATATAACTTTCCATTCTCTTGACCTACCAGAGAATTCTGTGATATCTTTAGTCATTTAAATATGCATCTACAGGTTTTTTTTCTATTACAAATGTCATCACCAAGTGACAGGCCTATACTGAAACAGAAAATTGAAGCAGAAGGGATTATAAGAAGTCAATCTGGTAACCTGCATCCCTTCTAAAGGCAGATACTATCTAACCAGAAGGCAGGTTACTATCTAACCTTTCCAAAACCACCTTGTTTCCCAGTTTTGCACTTGCCTTACCTTGGTTTTATCTAAACTACCATCTCCTAGCTTGCTTGCAGGAGTCTGATCTGAGACAGTATCAACAGCTTTAGTAAATTTAAGATATGTGACATCCACCATGGTGTTTCAATTCACAAAGCCCATTATTCTGTAACAAATTCAACATCAATTAATTTGGTATGAATTATTCCTGATAAAGATACTCTGGCTGTTATTCATGTGTCTGTTTTCTAACAATGTATAACAGTTGAGTTTTTTCCCCCAATTACTTATTTCATTAAAATTGACTGAGTTGTAATTGCATTTTTCTCACTTGTAAAACCTTCCATTCCGTTACTTTCAAAAAAAACATCCATATTCTCTGAATTATGGGCAACTAACATGTATTACTTTTAAATTAAAAGAGGCTTCTTTTCACACTAGATCTTTTCCAACTTACCTATTCATCTTGAATTTTGAAAGAAAAAAAATGGGCTTAATAAGAATAAATCACTTGAGGGTTCTCTGGACCTTTTACATTTTTTGGGAGGTGGACCAAAAATCCAATATTCGCACAGCTTGAGTCATGGGTCTTTGTATATATTTTTTATCTGTGTGCATATACAAAATGTAGCAAATAAAAATACTGCTGCGACTTTTGTTACAGATTGAGAAAGGATTATAATTGGTAGCATTTTTCTCAGAGAAATGTTTGAATTTGTAATTTCCTTTTAGACAGCCTCTCTCAAAGGGTGTTTTAAATAATATCAGCAGTACGGAGGATGCAGCTATTATGGACCTGATTTCTGAAGTGCTAAACATGCACAGCTCCAGTAAAAGTTCACGGGAGCTTTAGATGATAAACAGCTTTTAAAAAATATAGGACCATTTTTTCAACATTATTTAGCACAAAGCCTTGACTAGTAAAAAAAACTTTATTTGGGCAAAAGAGTATGAAGAAGAAAATAAGAATAAAATGTACTTCTAGAATTTCTGAAATGTGCAATTTATTATCCTCCATTTAAAAATGTAAGTAAAGAATTCATGCCCCTCAAATGCAATTTCCCATAGATTAGCTTTTAATTTACACATGGTAAGTTTACCTACTGTGGTCCTTAATGCTGAAAGTAAACTGTGGTTCTGATGAAAGGATATGATCGTATTTCATACTGAGATCACTTCTCCAATTGTTTTTCATCCTTTCTGTTTACTCTGTCTTAGCAGGGAATCCACTATTAGCAACATCCATGAGATCAATTATATGATATCTTGTACACTCAAGGTTATAGTCTGCACTATACAACCTCACTCATCATTTACTTGGAATGAAACAAAATCCTTTGCCTGCAGACTTTGTAATTGGCAAAAGAAAATTCAGCTTCTTTCTGGGCATATCGGTGATAAAAGCAAAATATATTTTCTTTTCCCAGGCAGCAGAAATGAAGATTTTAATGTATAGTAAACATTGTAAATGTAAACCCAGAGAGTGATGTCAATTCAAGTCATTATCCAGTAAAAGAAGTGGGCTCTTTAAAAAAGTGCTGGAAAATGAACTGAATTGAAATCTGAGCTTTTCCCCAGGTATATCTGCATGCGTCCACTGCAGCCAGCATTGTGGCTATGCTGTAAGCATACTCAATACTGTTAAAACAATCTAGAATACAATTCTTAATACAGCTACTCTGGTACACAAGCAAGCTGTACTTCAAAAGGCAATCTTAGTAGATTTTCCCACATACATTTCACTTCTTTACACCAGCACTGGCTCTATCTAAAGCAGTAAAAACTATTCCTTGCCCCCTTCTTTTTCCCTTTATTGTTTTCTTCCTTCTTTGTTTGACTCACTGATTCAGTTAATGTGGATGTTGTGTGAATCAGTGTAAGAAAAGCACGAAGCCACAGGCAGGAGTAGAATGGCCATGTAACACCTTTCAGTGGCTGTTCACAATTTAATGAGCTTAGGGCTATGCCATAGTTCAGTCTGCACTTCCAAGTTCAAGTCAGCAATGTAATTAAACAGACTCAAGATGGGTTAACTATCCAAATGTGCTGTTTCTTAGCTGGATTTTGCAGCTTCTGATGAATTCTGCAATTCTGTAGCTGGCAAATGTCTGTAAATATTTTTTAATTAACTACGTTGTCATTTCAATAATGAGTTTACCATGGTTATAGCAATGTGCAGCTACTTTTAGCCCTACATATTGCAACTTGCAGTCAAAGTACAGAGGGATTTTTTTTTTTTTGTCATTTTGGCTTCTGATGTAATTTATTTTGGATATTTTAGAATATTTTAATATTGGTTTGCTCAATTAAAAAAAAAAAACCTCAACAAACCAAACAAAAAAGCACACACACACAATCAAAAAATCAAAAACCATCCTTCAAGTACTAAGGTCTGCATTTTGCTCAATGATGTAGATAAACAAAATATTTACCTGCCGCCTCTATAATTCAGTTGGTATTAAAACAAATACGTTACTCCAAATTGCTATTATTGTCTCAATTACAAATGCTTTCACTGATTTATGCATATGCTCAGCCCTTGAAACACTTTAAGTTCAAGATCAATCCTCTTATCACTGAAAAAAAAACCCTTCAGATCTGCTGATACATGCAGTACTATTGCTTCTCCTAAGTCAATGCCTGGCACAGCATCGTTTCCTTCAAAGCAGACCCTGAAGGGGAATGATGGAAAAACAAACAAGGCATTTGCTCAAGGCAACAAAGTTTGGAAATTTGGAACAGTGTTTGTTTTATTCAACCATTTACAGCTCTCTTTGCTGTGTTCCAGGATGCCTCAAGATTTCACACTTTGAAGCTGCATCTTGGTACCATGACATGGGCAAGAAGCAGGACGCCTCAGGGTAGCCTGGAAGCAGAGCAAAGGCAGTCACGGATAAATGAATGTAGCAAACACAAACTAATAGCAAGTGAGTGGTTGGCTGAAGAGAGCAAGGAGATTCTTAATGGTATCAGAGATAAAACTCACGTGGATAGGGCAGAATTTGGACTCGCCTGCAGAAATGTCTAATCTAAGGCCATCCTGAGCCTGACTACTGCAACATTTCACTTTTCAAGTACCAGAGCTTAAATCTATTTATCTCTCAATCGGCTACTGAACACTGAATTTTTCCATTCCCCCTTAAGGCACCTTTATCTGCAACAGACTGCTCTTAAAATTGAGCTGTGCTAAAACTTGTTTCATTCAATTCACTAAATTTAGCTTGTGAAATCCTAGACTATTCTTGACTGGCTGCTCAAGCAGCCTCCTACAAGCACCACTCAGAAGACTGGTTGCCTTTCTCTTGAAAGCCAAACCACCCAAGTCCAGCAGTTGTACAGCCTCTTCTCATACTTGCATAATTCTGGGCTATAGACCCAGGAGTCCATCTCCCAACAGAGAGAAGGTCAATCTTACCTATTTCTCTGCAGCTTAGTTTTCCATACAAAACCTGATATTTTTAGCAACACCGTAGGATTATAATGTCAGAATGTCTAAAGACTTTGTACCAATCAGAGAAGCCATAATCTTTGAAATTAACTCACTTAAGGACAGTACTAATAGATAACAATATTGATAGAGTTAATGAATTGTGCTGCTCTAGGATTTAATAAAGTATATCAAATAATTGTTTGGTAAGCTTTCCAGTACTGATCTAGGACTAGGGTGAACCAACAGTAAAGAGACTTTGCAAATACTAATGTAAAACTACTATTACCCAGCTAAGCAAAGCAGAGGCTACAGCAGTTATGTATGGTAGGAAAAGAGATCAAAGGAAATGTCTCAAATGACATAAGAGTCCCAAGGTCACTGCCTGTTGGGTGAGTTTGTATGGTTCATAAAGAATCTTGGTATCCACTATAGTTCTGACACTCCAGTTGGATCAGGGGAGCAGAGCCTCCCTCTGAAGAAACCCTCTGGTGTATCAGAAGTATTTGAAGCTGTGGCTGATGTCATACACCAGATGTGGTATCTTGTGATTTGAGATGTAATTCAAGCAGTTACTGCCTTATACTGGTTTTCCAAGAGAAAAGCAGCCTGTGAGATTCCTCATGTATAGATTTTGCCCAGGGTATGGCAGAGTGCAGGAGACAGGCAGCATCTATATCCCCAGATCTTCAGGTAGCTCAGGAAAAGAGCTGGTTCTTTATATAGGAGCTGTTACATGCAGATCACTGGTGGAAAATAGAGGCTTTGCCCAGAGTTCTAGTAAATCTGACTAGTGACTATGTCTTGTCATAAGCACAGAAAAGGAACTAAGAAAGTCTGTTGCCATTCAGGCTCCAGCACCACAGATGGCACGGGTGGGAATGTAAACTGTAAAAACTCAAGACACTAGAAACAGTTAATTCTTGTTACTGCGAGAAGACGCCAAATAGAGAAAAAAAGCAGAGGAGAAAACTAAACAGATGGGGACAAAAATGATGTAAAGATAATGTTTTGGAATTTTTATCTTTAAACTGGATGCTACCATTTTATATATATATACAGCTGTATTCATTTATAGATTTGGAAGACTGTATGAAGAAGTCATTCTGAAGGTGTGCAACTCATTTAGGATGGGACAGAGGACAGAAATGAGTCAAAGCTGCAAGTGAGGGGAACAAAAAGGAAAGACAATCATGGTACAAGGGTGGTTTGAAGTAAGGCCGAGACAAAGGCCACAACACTAATGGAACTGTCCCAAGAGGATCTCTCAAAATCTTTAACCATGAATTGGAATAATCGAAATTAAGGTTTAAAACATTTGTAAAGAAAGCATGAAGCCCTAAATGGCAAACTCAAGCCATATTCTACAAGTAGAACCTCCAAGAGAGTTGGTACTTAGTTTTGTGTGTGATACTTCATCACTTAGTGGCATTCATAGTCATTATACACACTGGAACACTAAATACAGTGCACATGAGCATAGACACAAATATATGCAAAGATGTGAAGGGTAGGATAAAATGCTGAAAGACAAAACTGTTTATCAAGAAGGCATGTTAACTGCATGTGAAACTGCATTTGGAGAAACAATGTATATATGTGCCCTTTTTAGACGTCACAAGGGCAACAGTCACATTTAAGATAGTTATTTCTATATCTATACCTACTTTATCCAACATTCCTTGCAAAAAACTGTTTCTGCCACAAGCATGACTGTAACTACAATAAGAGAGATCATATTACTAGTTAAGATGCACTAGTAGTTAGACCAAGATTATAATTTTTCCAAGATTATGAAAATAATGCCAAATTTTGTACAAATCTATAACTGCAGACATTTTAGACCCATGCAGACTCAAATATTTATAAATATGTCATGTTTTTCTATGCAGATGATGCCCATTTTGTGTTTGGTTAGCTGTAAGCTCTTCTAGGCTGGAACTCTGCCTTCCCATTTGTTTGCAAAGAGCAAAGCATACTGTTTGTATAATGTTAATTACTAATATTAATTGGTAATTGAGTTCAGTAATTGCCATCTTGAGATGAAGCACAACAGTTTTTGTCCAAGAATATACACAGAAAACAATAAAAGAAAATCTGCTGCACTAGCTGGAAATAAGCAGTGCAGTTATCAGAATTCAATAAGCATTGATTATGGACTACTAATTCAGGGGAATGAGTGTTTGGATTTTTAAGAACAACAGTGCTGTGATCAAACACTCTCCAAAAAGTTACAGAAGAAAACTTTCTGTCTAACAATATTGTAACAACTAAGAGGCTGCACAAAACACGGGTTTAAAACCACAAATAAAACCAAAACCAAATGACAACAATATGTAACAAGATTCTTCTCAGTTTACAATGAAAAAAAGAAAGGATTTGTGTGTGTGTGTGTGTGTTTCTGTCTGCAATGAACAGCATAGATACCAAATGCTTATGCTTGCTATGGGAAGTGCTAGAAAGAAACTGGGTACTGAAGGCTCTAGAGTTTTCACCCCAAATCTGCAAAAATTATCAGAAATTAATGTTCTATAGCATATGCAGGATACTGGATACCAAGTGTATTTACATCAGTAAGCACAGCAAAACATCACTTAGATGAAATGAAGACCTATATAGTAAGTACACTAATTCAGCAACTGAATTCACTACTTGCTGAGTGTTTCCTCATGTTTTTTGCCTGCAGGGATTTGACCCCCAATATCTCTTAGAACACAGTATTATTCACAGCAGCAAAATAAGCAAAAAAACAATCAACAGAAAAACACCTTCATCTGCTGGGAACTTCTAAAGCCCATACAAATCTCCCAAGGTGGAAAACCCACAATTTTATTGTCTTATTTCAAACCTATTCTAGATTTAAGTGCTGTCATGGTGTTAAGGGGGCTTATTAGCTACTATAGAGTTGAAAGCAATTTATTCCACATATTTGTTATGATTATACTTTAAATGAAACTGTCCCCTTAGACTGAAAAACTAGTAACTATATGCCTGTATGAAGGAATTTGTTATTTAAAGACCAATTTGCTTTTTTCCCCCCTCTGAAGTTGAGATCTCTCACTAGTTATTTACCGTTTCATTGTCAATAAGGAAAGGAACGTAAACAGATAACAGACAGGAAACTTGTGATCTCTCATGAGTTAATGAAGATGATATAATAAGGTTTTTAAGAAAAATGTAATTATTTTCAATGTAATGACCTTGGAAATCCAAAGCTTTTAAAAACATTTAATTCAATTTTCTCCCCATCAGCTTTGAGAAAACAATACAGCCCTGATACATCTTTTCCTCTAGCAACTTCATAATGAGAAAACTATCAAATACAGATATGTACACACATACATATATTTAATCTTTAATTGAATTCACCTAATGAGTTGTAAGATCTATGTGAACAATTTGTCTAAATTACTTGGGTTAGGAAGCCACAAATTCTGACACAAGTGGAAAGTAGAGTCAGAAATACTTCATGAATAAGGCATATTTAGCTAAATACAGCAGTTTTATATTTTAAATTCTGAGCACTTCAGTGAACAATTTAAAGTCATTCCTTTTTACAACTGAAAATGTACATGACTGTTTTGCTACAGTAGTCCAATGGCTTCCCGACCTTTTAACCAATCCAATACCCAAGTATCATCAGCTAACAATACAACTCTGATAGCCACTCATCTAATGCTCTTAAAAGACTGTTAGGTATGATGCAATTACAAAATACAACACTTATCTAAAGCCAATAGATAATTTTGTCAGTTTCACTAAATCTTTGTTAAAACTGGTAGACCATTTACTGATATGAACCCTAGGCACTTCCCCTCACAGCTTGCTTCTTTAGTCTCTCTTGTGGATTTCTAAAGTAGCTTTAAAACCCTTGTGACCTCTCACAACAGACAAAGTTTTAAAATGATGGACATGATTATCTGAGAGGGATGTTTGCTTCAAGACACAAAGGAAATCTTGGCAAGACTTTGCAAGGATTTCTAAAATAATTTCAAAATAACAAAACCAGTTGGTGCTTAATAGCATGCACATATGAAAGACAAAATATGCTTGCTGCTTATATTATGCATATGGGAGTTCTGTTTGTTCTCCAGCATCCTAATGCATCTCACAAATTCCTGTCACTTTAGAATTCCCCATAAAGGGAAGGATCATTAATAAGCTGGTTTGCTCAGCATGTTAGCAGGAAGGAAAAAACACAACATCCCTCAGAAGAAACCCTCAGAACTCTTGCTCATCATTTGATATAAGCAATCATAAAATGTTTGCAGCGCTGATGATACCTCTTTCAGCAAGGACCAGCTCCACCATGGCACTATAGAAGACAGGGCAATGATGAGCTATTTTACTACCTCCAGTTGTATCTCTGGTGCTGCTCCCAGTCTCTGCTTCCCTCCTGCCTGCTTTTTCTTGTAAAACCAGCATCAGTTTTACATATTGAGTTGTTCTAACTTCACATACTTACTAGTAAGACTATAGCAATTATTTTTAGCAAAGAGGTCATAAGCTTACTACATTTGGTAAGGATTACTTCCTCCTGGCACACAAGACACAACCAAATCACGTAGTTTTCCAATATACACATACTTATGCACTTAGACTCTTGTGAAGGTGGGATAAATGGTAAAAAAAAAAACCAAAAAACAACACACACAACAACAACAAAAAAAACCCCAAACAACAAGAAAAAACCCAAAAAACCAAAACCCAAACCAAAACCAACAAACAAAACAACCCAAAAAACCCTGTAATCTTCCTGTAAGTAAAAATAGCCTTTAATTACAGAAGAATGGTGGTGTGGTTAATGGAAGTATAAAGCAATTACCATCCTTTAATGAAGGACCAAACAGAGCACAATAAGAATTTCATTAAGCTCTAAATTTCTAAAGTTGACATTTGCCATTTCTTCACACACATTACAGATTGCAATTTTGAATACATAAACCAAAGTATTATTTTACAGATCAAATATTGTAAAATAATGCTAATTTTATTGGCCGATTCTTAATTATTGTTAATAATCAGTTTTGTTAACAATTTTTAATTCCTTTATCATAGAATGCCTTGGGTAGGAAGGGACCTTTAAAGGTCATCTAGTTCAAACCCCTTCAGTAAGCAGAGTCATATTTAAGAAGATCAAGTTGCTCAGAGCCCATCAAGCCTGACGCTGAACATCTCCATGGATGGGGCCTCCACCACCTCTCTGGGCAGCCTATTACAGTGCTCCACTACCCTCATAGTAAATAAATTGTTTCTAACTTCCAAACAAAATCTACCCTTTTCCAGTTTAAAGCCATTGCTCCTCATCCTACAGTTACATGCCCTTATAAACAGGCCCTCCCCAGCTTTCCTGTAGGACCTTTTCAGGCGCAGGAAGGCCACTATTATGTCCCTCTGGCACTTTCTCTTCTCCAGACTGAACAACCTCAACTCAGCCTGTCCTCATAGGAGAGGTGCTCCAATACTCTGATCATTTTTGTGGCCCTCCTCTGGACCCTCTCCATGAGGTCTATGTCCTTTTTGTGTTGAGAGCTGCAGAGATGGACACAGTAATCCAGGTGAGGTCTCACTGGAGCAGAGGGGCAGAATCACCTCTCTCAATCTGCTGTCCGCTCTCCTTTTGATGCACCCCAGGATGCAACTGGCCTTCTGGGCTGTGAGTGCGCATTGTTGGCTCATGTCCAGCTTTTCAGCTGCCAGTACCCCCAAGTCCTTTTCTGCAGGGTTGCTCTCTATCACCTTATCCCTCAGCATGTATTAATAATGAGGATTGTCCCAACCTGAGTGCAAGACCTCATGAGGTTCAGCTGGGCCCACCTCTCCTTCCTGTCCATGTGTCTCTGGAAGACATCCCACCCCTCTGGCATATCAGCTGCACCATTCACCTTGGTGTCATCCACAGAGTTGCTGAGGGTGCACTCGGTCCTGCTATCTATATCATTGATGAAGATATTAAACAGCACTGGTCCCAGCAAGGACACTTGATCTCAATCTAGACATTGAGCTATTGATTACTACCCTCTAGATGTAACTATTCAGCCAGTTCCTTATCGATTGAATAGTCCAGCCACCAAATTCATATCTCTCCAACTTGAAGGAGGATGATGTGGGGGACCATGTCAAAGGTCTCACAGAAGTCCAGATAGATGACATTCATAGCTCTTCCCTTGTCTACTGGGATAGTCACACTCTTGTAGAAAGCCAGTAGGTTGGTCAGGCAAGACCTACCCTTAGTAAAGCCATGCTGGCTGTCTTGAATCATGACCCTGTCTACCATGTCCCTTATCAGAGATTCTAGGAGGATCTATTCCCTTATCTTTCCAGTCACAGAGGTGAGGCTGACAGGTCAGTAGTTCCCAGGGTCATCCTTTCTACCCTTTTAAAAAATGGGTGTAACATGTCCCTTCTTCCAGTCACCAGGGCCATCACATCCCATAGAGTTGTCTATCTTCCTTTTTGTGCTGTCTCCTGCATTGTAGTAGGGCACTTTCCTTCCAATAGTACTTCCTATGTTTTTTCTGATAGTTTTAATGTTCCATCACACATGCTGTTATATCATAGTACTATGTTTTAATAAAGGATAAGTTCCTATTTAATTAATCAGACTGAAGGTATTTCAGGAAGTTGCTGCAAAGAAATACCATTCTTCCCTAAAAGAAACAATCACTGTAATT